>AP028911.1:20013863-20289982 GCA_036186465.1 Nesidiocoris tenuis
GCAGCGTTTTTTCTGACTGTGATTGTTATTTACCTAGCAGCTTCCCGTATCCAAATATAGACCTGCGAATGAAGTATCAGTAAGGTTCATAATATGAATATATTATGTGCATCTTTTTGTTGTAAAAGTGCGGTAATCTACCACTATTGCACTCTACAAAGTTGCGGTCAGACTTCTTCGCGCCACTGTCTGGAGCGGCCGAGTCCATCTGCCCATTCAAATATTTGCTCACCGCTCGTCAATGGAGGTGAAGGGCATTTCCACGGGTATTCTTTTTTATGCGGAGAATATTGGAGTGAGAATCCGCTACCCCCGGATCAGCTAACCGTCCCCTAATGAAAAGAGAATTCCTGATGAGGCACCCTCCAGGCTTCGTGGATCGATTTCGAGGGCTTCGGTTTCATTCGTGGCTCGAGCAGTGACACCCCCGCGGGACGGTGTTTATCGCTTTTCAGACCACGACCGTTGACCGGGTCTTCGAATGAAGAAAAGTATCATATGACACTTTCTTAATGGCTCCGCATCATCAGGCGATAAATCAACCCTTTCATGCTAATGAGGAAGCTCATTCTCATTTTACCACTCGCTCATTCGTATCTTCTCTGGGTAGGCAAAAACCCATTTATTACAGTGTCAGGCCTTCGTGCGGAAATTGGAGTACGATGAAGGGTATTATATTAATGGATTAATTTGTGGATGAAACATCAAGTGAGGATTAAAACTGGAGGAAAATAAAATTAACTCATACATTTTCTAGGCAAGGTCTTCAATTGCTCACCAAATGGTTTTTGATTTGTCCCAGCTACGACATGATGTTCTAGTTAGATTCTTTCTACCGGGGCATGCGCGTTAGGTTCTTTTTCTCGAGGCCCGTTTAAATGTCCCGTTTAATTCGAAAACCGGCCACCGTGAGGCATCTCAAAATTTATTCAATCTATATCGCAGCAACGGCGGAACCGATTTCGATCTTGTAAAGCTTATTATTCCCCATTTTGGCGTAGGATTGGTAAGAATTACAGTTAAAGAAAAAAATTAAAGCTAATGTAAAAAATATTTTAAAATTTCACAGAATTCAAAATTTTTTGTTCTACCATATAGAGCACTTCTGTGACCCTCAAAAGAGCACCAACAACTGCTCTTGAAACAACCCTAACTTCACTATTTGTCACGTCAACAATATTATTTTCTGGGTAACTGGCATTCGCCCCATCGCCATCTTGCCCGGCAGCATTCACATAATATGTGAATATTATTCTCCCGTTTTTGGAGCGTTTTTATTCCAAGCTCACGTCATCAGTTGCTGAAAAAAGTGGTGCCTTCACTAACACTCGACTTGAAATTTTTTTAAAGCAGCTAAATTTTGTTCTGGTCGCTAGACTGAATTGTTTCAATTTGTGTAAACTCCCTTACTCTATAGCTGCTGAATGCGAGTAATGCTTACACGATTCTCATCTCCTGATACCCATGAAAGAGGGATCGTCTTACGTATTAGAAATACGTCAGTAGTGTTTGGCCTGCCTTTCCTCATAACTCGTATAGGAGTGCAAATATTGGTTTAGGCCAAAGATCTACAGCGAGGAAAAAGCCCCATTTTCTTTTCTTTCGAGAAAAGTCACGATTTTATGCTCTTCCCAGAAAGTGTGCAGTTCTCTATGCATGAAAGGGACTTGGCTAGAATTCTTTGACTTTGATGCTAAAGAATTACTCTCTCTTTGACTCACTCTGGCTTGAACTGTTCAAGCTGAAAAAGTCACTTTGAAAATTCAGGTTTTCCCTTTCGTCATTCAGAATGCTGAAAACAGACAGAAATTTGTTCATTGAAGAATGGGTAAAGTTAACAAACATTGGTTGGGTTGAAGGGGAAAGACTTTTTTTGTAAGAACTTAGTCTTTTAGTACAGTTGAGTTGCTTCAATTGGTAGTTTTGGTTTTTAGGTATTCTAGATCCATAATTATGGATCAATAAATTATAATTTATTGATCCAAAGATTCGACTCATTAATACGACGAGTCGTAGTACCATCTACAGAAAAAAAATCTGGAAATAATGTACCAAAACAGTGACGATGGCTTAATCACTGAGTCAACCAGTCTGGAGTTCAATTAAATTTAGTGGGATAGATGACGTTTTCCTTTCTTTTCTTAGTTCTTCAGCTTCAATGTTAGCTCGTCAGCTGACCATATTGTAGGACCGGGATATCAATCAGTAAAAATAGAAGTGGTTTTCATTATATTGGCCTCATACGGGTGTCTACTGACTCTAGCTGCGAACTATGGGTTTGTGGGAGTTATGGGTTCGATTCCCATAAGTGGGAAGAATCATTTGGCCCTTAGCCTCCTCGTTATTCGGGGTTTTTGGAAATTACTATCTGAATTGGCTTAGCACACTTCTTGTGATACCCTGATGAGCTAACTAATAATCAACCATCATTAATTACAGATTTCTGCTTTATCTAGGGTCGCAGAAAAGTGGGAAAATTGTGGTTTCAGTCGGCCGCCAACGACTTTAGAAAAGAGGCGTTCTCTCCCGTGAAAAAGAGAGGCTTTAGTATTCTGTAACACGGGGATCTAGAGGATTGCTTGACATGACAGGGAGACTTAAGTTGGGAAACATCAGTTACGGCATATACATCTTATTATGCCAATGGAACGCTCCTGCTTGTGAGCAGAATATCCGATTTTGGATCTTATCTTCAGAAAGATTTTCTCTGTTGAGAATTTTCAAACTTTCTACCAACTTTGAAATTAGGTACCTATTAGGTAGGTAGTGGATAAATGATGTTTTTTGTATTTTTATCTCGAGTTGTAATTTATTGTCCAGCACGCATTGAGCAAGATTTATAATATGAAGTGGGTAAAAGGAAACCAGTAATACGTTAATAACACCCAATACTCCCACATCTTGTTACGTAAAATTTTGAACCCAATTGGCTCAGATTTTTTTACTTCGACGTTTTACCGCCCTGAAATTAAAAATCAAATCGAAGGTTCAGAAGGGAAAAAAATTCACTCAGATTTTCTAAACAATATTGTCCGTCCGTCCGCATTCACAACAATTGCTGAATCTCCCTCAAATCTCAACCTCTTCTCAAATTTCTTCGGCTGGACTGTCCTTCCAAGGGAATGACATTTTAAGTATAGGCATTTTCTACCAAATTTTTTATTGACTATAAATATTATTCCATTCCGGTAACTTGACGCGCATTGATTTTCGGCGGATTTTTGATCCCAGTTGCCCCCAAACTAGTCCAAAAGAAATCAATCTGGCTCAAAATCTCGGTAGTAAAACACATTGTTGCGTGTTTTCTCCGTAGGTACCACTAGTTGAACCAGTTCTCAATCTAGGTATTGGCCATTTTTTGACTCCTGGCTGTGCATTTAGCTTTTATGGACTTATGCTGTGTTTTACAGATGACAACGCTAAACGCGGGCCAAGCGGTGCCACTTTGTCCTCTCGTACCTCCCAACTTGAGTAAGTGGTTAATTTCGCTCTTGGGGCTAACTTTGTCTCAGCAATATCTCGAATAATTATTTCACTTTTTGGTTAATCGAAGTTGGCAGTTTAGTTAGAGTAAGTACTTCAGCTGAGACATCTCGTCTGCTCATCCATTCTAAACGAGAATCTTATCTATTATATTTATTCTACTTGTACTATAGGTACTACTTGGTTCAGCACTTACCTTGAATTGATTTTTCGATTGCCAGTTGGCGTAATGGGAGCTTACAAAGACGGAGGCCTTCTTTCTGAACTCGAACAGCAGATCGGAAAAGGCCTCTTGCCTGGCGGCCAATGGAGGCCTATCGATTGTAAGGCCAGGGACCGTGTGGCCATCATCATTCCATACAGGTTTGCCAAAAATAGTGATACCATAGGGGTGGATAATATTGTAGGGGATGTGCGATTGGGGTGTGCCGGGTCAGTGGTGATTCTCGGTGGTGAGCGTTATACCTAGTATTCTGTGGCCGTATTTGAAGAGTTTTCCTCCAAAACTGCATTCATCCACTTTCGAGTTTTGTCGTTATCGATTTCGTTTTTCGATTCATAGCAGCTTTGGTACCTACCTATAAGCAATCAAAAATCAAAAAAACGAAATCGATATCGACAAAACTCGAAAGTGGATGAATGCAGTTTTGCAGGAAAACTCTTCATTTATCGTCGGTAATTTGGGAGAGGGGCTCGATTGTTTTTTATAATTGTTGTTTATTTATCATCAAAATTTGTGCCCCCTCATATTTTTCAGGGACAGAACTGAGCACCTTTCCAAGTTCCTAGCAAACATGCATCCCTTCCTTCAAAGACAGCTTCTAGACTACGGTATTTTTGTGATCGAACAGTTTGGTATGTATTATAAGTTTTTATTTTTATTTATTTTTATCACGGTTGATCATGAATTCAATTTGATGATTTTTATAATTAATATAAGAAGGCAGCAAGTAAGCGAATATCGATGCGGAAATCAACCTGCAGTAGCATTTTGGGATTTGTTGGCTAAATAATTTCCTCCTGAAGTTATGAGCGTTATATAATATATATATAATACATGAGCGTTATATTATGAGCGTTATGAGAGTCATGAGCGTTATTTGACTTCATCCAAGAAGATAAGCAATCAACTGTGTTTTTTTAGTCAAGTATAGCTACCAAAGATTTGACTTCAGCTGTTTTATACTTGGTCGCATTTCGTTCCTCGATACGTTTCGGTCAAGGCTAAAGCATGTTCCATGCTAAAATATATTATTCCCCCGGGAAACTCAATGTTATCTTGAAAGGCACTGTTGGGGGAGATGGGAAACATGTGTGCAACATCTGTGGCAACTCAAATCAATGTACGCCCCCCAACGCTTTGTTGTTTGTTTGATTCTGCGCTAGTCTAATCAGCGAGCGAAAACACAGTATAGATAAAGTGCAGCCTTTCGAAAGACGATTGAAGAAAAATGAAATAAAAAAAAGAGAAATGAATAAAAATATAATGAAATAAGATAAAATGGAAGAAAATGACAGCCGTATAATAAATGGTAGGTAGGCTCTGATCACCCCCTGTATTGCTGGTTTTGCAGGTAACGAAGTCTTCAATCGTGCAATGCTGCTCAACGTCGGATTCGTCGAGGCATTGTCGCTTCGGGAATTCGATTGTTTCATCTTCCACGACGTGGACCTCCTGCCTGAAGATGACAGGAATCTGTATACGTGTCCCGATCAGCCAAGACACATGTCTGCTGCTGTTGACGTTTTCAGCTATAGGTATTGTACTTATTATCGTTTTCAACCTTCTGGATATAGACGATCTTGAAAATGATGAAATCATTCATGTGCAATCTTGCCAAAAATATAGAGAAAAATCTACCACACGATTTGTTGAGTTTTTTGAGGTTCGCGAGGTTCAACATACTCTCATTATGGTTTGGGTTGAACCTTCCAATGGGTGGGTCAAATCTCCGTAGCATTAAGGAGGTTTGACCCTTTTGACACTTTTTGAAATGATTTGATGAAATCGACTTCGAACAAACGCACGCAAAATTAAAAATTAAAATGAAATTTTGTCAGTCTTTTTCAATTTTTTTCTAAAGACTATTCGTCACTTATCCCTCTAACATTTGAAATATTACTGTTAAAATATGCTTTTTGCTATTTAATTTTTTAGGCGTCTTTTTGAAGTCGGTTTTATTTTGATTATATTTTTTGCGAAAATCTACTTTAGTCCGAGCCTTGGAAAACTTGGTTCGAGCCGGATTCCGTTTTTCGGACGATCACAATCCCATTTACTTGGTCGACAAAGCAGAAAGAAAATTAGGATCATATTTTCACTAGATTCTTCTTGACCGGAGCTCATCAAATCGGGGACATTGTCTCGAATAGGCTATAGGTTAGCAGTAAATGAACTCAATGTTAAATGTCTCGGAAAGAGCCCGAACGCTTGGCCAACTTTACTGCAAATAATCCTTTCCTCACCCGACTGACTTTTGCTCTTCCGGCAATTTCGTCGGAGGGCCATTCCGAAGGTTTTACGTTTACAGGAATAGTTGGCACTTCTTGGACAAACACGACCCGAGAAGTTCGAGACCGTGAAATTGGTTGGGTAATGGGAAGTAATGAGTTTCTTATTTATATTCGTCTGAAATGCCATTATTCTTGAATTTAACTTATTCGGAATTGGTTCTACTCCGTCGCTCGTCTATGATGGCCATAAAAATAACAATTATTATCGCCTATTCATAACTGCCTAGGGTACATCCCATACTATATCATGGTGCTAAAGATGGTAGAATCACTCAATTTATTTTTTCCGCTACGGCGAAATTGGGCAGTCCGTCGGTGTACGTCTTTGAAAATTACTAGGTATTATTCACAATTAGAATTTTCAAAATTTTCTTCCACTAAAACGTTCATTTTGAGCAGGTCCCACCAGCCGCGTTCAACCAAAATTTTATGACATTTATTTAATTCATAAGCACTTATGTGCGAACATTTACAATTTATTCTTCATCGGCCTCTAAAAAGCATCGAATTGATTGTTCACTGTCATAAAATGGTATAATATTGATAATAAATTATATTCAATACCTAGTTTCTCTTCTTACTTAGTAGCAAAAATTTGTCTCCTGAATTCGATGAAAATGTCACTTGAATAATGTGGGAGCTCTGTGGATTATTGACGCATCAGTCGTTTTTAGAAATAATTTGTCTATTCGCGCACTGATTGAAAATAAAATGCGCCGTTGAGTCAGTTGAAAAAACAGATCGATATTTTTCAAAGTTTTGCGACTGCCGAATTCGATTGGGGCCGAAATCCTCGAGATTAGTAGCGACGGTCATAACTTTCCCGTGGGTTTGTTTGCTCTTCCGTTCAGTCGAAGCGAAGTGGAAGACCTAAAATGTAATTAGCACAACTTCCTCTCGCAACTCTCGATTTTCACCCTCTGGGCACAAATTGTTTGAGTCAACGGATGAGATAAAATGTTTCCGATTTTACTCTTCTGACCCCGATATTCACAGTGCTGGCAAGATAAAATTAGCTTATAAAAAGCTTGATATAAAGTTTTAAATACTGTAAGCGGTTTGCTGTTCAGGATTGGCGATCAGTAGAAATTTTGCTATATTTTGCTATGAGTTCGGTGCTGCGTAGGTTAATTTCAAAACACGGAAGACCTGACTGCTCTGCGGGTACTGTATAACCCACGGAATGAAATGAACGAATTTGGATAATTAATAATCCATTAAATTGAAATAATAATTAATAGATATATTAAAATATTAAATTAAAAAATCTTCAGATCTGAAGAGGACATTTGAGGCTGTGATTTCCAAAACTCGCTCCTTGCAATTTTAACGAAAATTGGGGTGACAGCTGTTTCTGAAAGGTTTGTGTCCGCTCTTTCAGAATCCGAAGTCAGAATTGAGAAAAACGCGCTCCTTCTCCGTTTAATTGACCTTGAAATACCTGGATGAGATCCAAAACTCGTTCCTTGCAGTCAGTTGTGAGTTCCAAAACTAGCTCGATGAGATTTTGGTAGTAAAACTCGCTCCTTGAGCTAGGTAACCTTGTCAAGAGAAACCTGTCACCTCAGTTTTCGCCAAGACGCCAAGCCATAACCATGCGTGTCTTCATGGATTTATGTGAGATCTCTAAAGACTCTAAGCTGGGTCAGTTCCAAAACTCGTTAGATGCAAGGTTTAGTGCCAAAACTCGCTCCTTGTGAATTTAAATTCGTTCCTACGCAATTATTTTTCAATAGATTTATCTTTCCTTGCATACAGAGCTCCATTGATGTAATCTAAATCATGTGGTGCAAAAAAACATGCGAATCGGCTGTATAATAACGTTTTAGAGGTTTTTCGTGATTTCTGAAAAACGGTTTACCTTGCAAGGAGCAAGTTTTGGAAATCAGTGCCTCATTTGTAAATGCTGTGGAATAATTCAATCTCCTCCATTTTTTATCAATCGTTGGAAATGGTTTAGCAATCTTTTTCAAAAATGAACTAGGTGAGTACCGGTATTTTAACCAAATGAACAATAAACCGCATCGTTTCCAAAGGTGTTGATAAAATGCAAGGTCGTCATTTCACGCGTCTTTGCCATGCGAACTTGACGTTTGATCAATAAGTTCGCGTTTGGTTGTGAAGGGGTTTGAAAGAATTGTCCCTTTAGTCCCCCGAGTGAAGAAATAAAATCGTCACGGAAAACCTTTTTATCGCTTTCAACTTGGAGAAAGAGCTTACAAATTCATAAAGTACAGGAAGTTGCCGTGCTTTGTAGGTGAATACCTACTTTTCAAAATAATTATTATCATGAATGGCAATCATCTAAAAAAGTCAATCTTCTCAATCAACTCACTTTCAAATTTGAAGGGGGTGTATATAATTACGCTCAGCTCAAGTTGCCGGGGGATATTAAGCCTGGATTGTGAAGTTCACAATGTTTAACGTCGCCGTCGATGAAAAACCGTGAAGAAGCGACGACGGCCGGTCTATTAATCATTGCTGTAGAAGCTTCCTGGAAAGGCGCCATCGGGGAATAATAAATCAAACCATATTTTACCACAATGAAAATGGTTTAGCCCCGAATGATCCACCCCGTTGAGATGGGATTGTTGACTCAAGTTCTCTGAGGGATCGGTGTTTATCCACGCTCCCGCCCTTCTCGACGTTTTTGCTTTTTTCAAGAAACTAAATTGCATTTTCAACGATGTATGTCAGTATTCTTGCTATAGCTTTTGTTCGCATTCCGAACGGGGAGAAAATCACTTGACTCACGAGATGTAACCTTATTTTGACGTGATAGATACCGGTGCTGTCAAATTTCGGGAAGCCAATAGATAGGTATTTATCATTAACTAGTATGGAAGTAAAAATATGGAGACAGGAAGTTTTTTTTCAAAACTTTTCCATACATATTTATAGTTACTTTTATACAACTTTCACCTTATTTACGGACAAATGTACTTAGGTATACTCAATTCTCGAAAAGAATTAGTGTCTAATAAAATAGGTATTTATGCTTTTACTAAGCAAGCATTTGATAATCTTGATTTGAGTGATGTAGCATTTTTAACTTGAAAACCTGCTCACAATCCGTTAAGTTTGATAAGTTTTGACCGTTAGGTACAGCCCACTCTGAAATTAAGGTCGTGAATCATTGTTTAATGTCGAATAAGAATTCTGACATTTCGGTTATCGAGCCCATTGTGAAGGAATTAACGAAGTCGGTGATACTCTAGAAACACGCGAACGTCACGTCTTATTTAGTGACTCGATTCCTGTGTTGGATCCAATGTTTAATCAATTCACGTCCATCACTGGTTATTCGAAAAGCCTCCTCCGAATTCGAAGTATCAAAATGCACGCGAGGCTAATGATCTTCCTGATCCTGCGTTTTGGGTCGAATAGAGCCGCAAAGGCCACAAGTTGGTAATAATTCTACGAAGTAATAAAATAAAACCGAATGAACAAATCTGTTTCCCATGAGCGTTTTCAAAATTCTTGAATAAGCTTAGTAATCAGCTGAAAAGCTATAAAGCTCAGCCCGAAATATGGGAAAGCTCATTGGATCCTCAAAACCAGGAACTCAAAAGATGCAAAGTAACTCCATTTCACGATTGATTCTAAGCGGAAACACTGATACTCGCCAACACACTTCCACAAGTAAATTGCGGTCGGGCTATTTCAAGTTGAAATTTTCAACCAATACCACAACGCACATAGATCGAGGGGGTCTGACCGTGGTCCTGGACAAACCTGCATTTACGGGTGATCGCATGAATTTGAATTTGTATCCATCTATTGTGCACCTCCTATATTGAATAATCATTTTCACATTTATATCCCACAGGCTGCCGTATGCCGATATTTTTGGCGGTGTTTCGGCGATGAGCAAAGCCCAATTCGAAAAAGTCAACGGCTTCTCCAACAAGTATTGGGGTTGGGGCGGGGAAGATGACGACATGGCTGCCAGGATCAAGGCGTCAGGACTGCATATTACAAGATATCCTCCTTCGGTTGCACGTTACACTATGCTCTCCCATACGAAACAAAAAGCCAACCCGAAAAGGTAAACACATTCTCAGAGAATTTGGCGTTATTGAGAAGCATAAGGTAAAAAATCCGATCTTTCTGCGCAAAGGCGTGGCAAGAGATTGGGGGGGGGGGGGTTCAAGCCTACATGAATTTCACAATCTCGTACCAAACACATGGTTTTTCTTAGCGGTTTGAATTGAGAAAAATCGAACTTAGAACGCCTATAAATTTTTGTTTTGTTCAGCTTGTCATGTCAAAAAGCGCTTTTCGTGTTGTGATGGTGCTGCATGGTGCTTCAAAACCCTGTCTATGTCAAGTCCCAATCACACGACAGATATTCCTCCAAGTTGGATTGAGAGCCTTGCCCCAGTCCTGTGTTGCACACCAACACCAGACCACCTTCCAGATAACCGTCAAGTTACTTCGATCAGATACACCAACTCAAATAATTTCTCTGCGCTAATTCTCAACAACTTTAGGGAAACCGAGAGCATAAATCAGAACCTGATTCAACATACGCATCAGTCAATAGATGAGATGCGCGCTAGGTTGGTGCAATGCAGGTCAGAGGCCAGGCTCCGAGACGGAGATCCCCTTCTTTGTCTCTCTGGGACGGCGTCACTGTTTCTCTTTCCATCAAGACATTTTGGGTTTTGAGGTCGTAACGCTCGGCTGTTGTTTTCAACCTGGGGGCTTACTAAGTCTTCAGCTGAAAAATTCGAACAACTGCCCACCAAACCCACCCGGGTTTTGACCAAAACGACACTCGAGTGATGCAACCTCGGAGGCTCGATAATCAATCTCTGTGACACATGGTTTGGTTGAAAGAATCATTGTCAAAAACATGTTCTGCAAAGCTTTTGGTGTTAAGCCATGAAAGGTGTTTATGGCACTGTCAAAATGGCTACAGACGCCATAGCCGAAATCCGGTTGCTTATATTTAACATGAGATATATCACATAATACATCCTATCATAGTTTGCCACCACACAGCATGCTATCGAACGCAACGCTTCTGTTCATAGAAGTTAGCATGGGAATATCTTGAAAAGAAGGAAACAAATAGAAATGGCGAGGGTGCTCGTCTTTGTATGCTGACAGCAGGAACTAGAAATAATTTTTAATTCTCAAAAAGAATTTGGGCTTTTTGAACATCCGAACATGGTTTAAGTGGTATTATCGGCTTCAGGAGTCAGGCGAAATTCTTCATAATTCAGTTTTTTTTCATTATTATGTCGATTTCTCCTTACTCCTCGAATAGGCGAGATAAATCAAAAAATGATTATACCGTTGGAAAGCTGACATTCAGAGCTAGTTTTTCCCTGGAACTGGATTTTTCCTATTCCTGAACCCAGGATGAAAACTTGTTAATTAAAAAAAGTTCAAAACTGATCAACTCTCGACTTTGGTCCAATTTGTTGCTCTCTTAACTCAACGTTAGAAAGCTGCAAATAGCGTAAAATTATGGGAAAACTCACGGCCTTTCCAAAGAAGCCCTAATTTTTGTAATTGTTTCAAAGTTCAAAGGATCTATGGTCTTTTTACTGAGACAAGGATGAAAACAAGTAAAAGACCTTCGAGCCAAAAAGTGTACTTTCCCTTAGGCACACAAAAAAACAAAATAGAACAAAAATTCTAGTAAATGAGACTAAGAATCGACTCATTCATGGAGGCCATCAATCCTGCGAGGAGTTAGCATTTGTAGAAAGAAAAATCCCATCAACGATACTCTGTCGACTACTGCTGTTCTGAATATTCGAAGTGAAAATGAGTAATCAATATTTTAAACCATTTGATCCACGATGACAAAATTTATATTCTAACTTTTCCAGGTACGAAACCCTTTACAGAGGCAAGAGGAGAATGAAAATCGACGGATTGAACACCTTAAAATATACGAAAAAAGCGTACAGAATAACGAAACTTTTTACATGGGTACTAGCCGATTTGGAGCACGTATGACGTATTTGTGGCAAAACCCCCACAACAGCGAAAACGCGTTGGAAATGTTGCAAATTTTCCATTGTGGGACTTTTTTTGGAGTGGTTTTTTAGCGGCAGTTTGCCAAGCTTCGAAAAAAACGTTGTGGTTGCACCAGGGCAAAAACTTCGGACGCGCACGCATAAATGACCAGAAACGACTCCAGATCCATAGTATCCATTTGTCAGGGAAGTTTCGAATTGTAAAATTTACAATTAGTCGTAAGTGATCGCTCATAGTACTTAAGGAACTCCTTTGGAGAAGTTTGTCTCTAGTATCCGCCATCTTTACGAGTCCCACAGTATTTAGGAAGTAATGGTTACCAGAAAGACTATTCAGCAATAATGCGCTTGTGCCTTTTGAATGTTTTTGTCGGGGATAGTATTTTTTCAGCTGTTAGTTTGAATTGTTGATGTCTTTTTTCCTGAAGGATTTTGACTCCTGTTTTGAAAATAAGTTACGTACCTAGTTACCTTCACAGAATTTCATGATGCACCATAGACTCCCCAAGGGATCGATTTAAACGGGTTTCGTTAGGAGATTTTATGCGATGTATTTCATGTTTTCACGGAAAATGTTGGTATCAAATGTGATTCATTACGGAAAAGTTGAAATAGTCGGTAAGATTAGTAGTACCAAGTCTTTCTCATCAGATTTAAGAATCTTAGTTGCTTGAAGGCATAGAGGAATTTCACACGGCATCCGTGATAGGATAGTATAAAGAAAAGGCGAGATATTGTTAAAATTTTGGCAAAATGGACAACAAACGCGTGAACATCAAATTTCCAAATTCTAACTTCAAAATACTTTGCAATCCCAGGCGTGATCATCTTCAACAATTGCTTTGAACAATAGAGCACTGCTCTTTTGTGGAAAATTCGGTTTGAATTTCAAAATCACAGTAAAATAATGTTCGTTGTCCATTCATAAGTCACAATTAGCGTTAAGGGAGCGAAAAGGCGTTTGTACGACTGAAAACAGTCTCATTACTTCGAATACGATATAATGGTTTAACCGGCTTCACCGATATTATCGATAAAGCTGTTTTGAAAATTGTTTCCGTTGTTACTCGTTTTCTCGATAATAAATATACAGAAAATTGACGAGTGGGTTGTTACGGATCCGGTATCTTTACCTAGCGGTGCTTAGATGATACTTCCGAAATAGGTGAAGGTTCATCTCCATGTTTAGAACAGTGCACGTACAAAAAAAGAAGAGAAATAAGGTTTGAAAATGCAATGCCCCATGAATGAAAGCACCGAAATTACACGCTGGAATAGAATGGAAAAACGCCGCTGGTCCAACTGCTACACGGTTGTAGGTTTAAAATGTTGAAACTCTTAATACTCAACATTATAATACACAATATTTTGGAACGTAGGTACATACCCTAACATTTTGAAACAATTTAATTTCATTTTATTTTATGTCAAAAGGTATGCCAATTTTAAAATCGCACTATGGGCCTTGACGGGACGAATATTTCAATTGGAGAAATTTGGAAAAGAATTGACGAACACGTAGGTACATTTTTGGTCAATACCTACTCACAGACGAATAAAGAGAGAGACTAACTTCTTGTTGAGAAATTGATGATTCCGAATAAAAGAGTACTATAGGTACGGGATTTTTTTTCTGAACCTCCATTCAGATTTTCAATTTTAGGACAACTCACTGTGTATGTGTGGAAGTAGAAATCGTGAAAATCCTACTGTGATTTTTGATCATTGATGACACTCGCGAATCATCGAAGCCGTATTGCCCCGCTATTACACCATACCGACTGGGGTAAGATAAGGTGAGTCGAATCGTCAGTTTTTCAAATTTCGCATGAATGATCATCGTGTGCATGTTGCTGCAACACAGCCTGGTTTTGATTTAATTTTGATTCTTCACCTGTGCCTATATACCTCGAAAAACTTGTACGACCAGTCCTGTACGGGGTATCAGGAAAATTCCGCTGAATCATTTATGTTTCTGTACAAATTAGATTAAACTGCTCATGGAACGGTTCATAAATTTAGTTTGTCGAACCCGTGGGTCGCCAGAAAGTCAATAGTGTTGAAGGTTGGTGGTCTAGTACATCATGCAAATATATTTTTCATCCAAATAATGTATCATTTAATCATATTATAATGAAGAATTTTTACCGGCTGCCAATATTTTACCGCTTAACACCCGATCAAAAGGAAAGAGCTTGAAAAAAGAATACATTTTTCTGTTTGACCGTCGACGAAATACGCCCGAACGATTATGTTAATCAAAACAAAACACACGATTCATTCCAGGGATGCGCTAATTGGAAAATCGCTTGTTGCAGATTCGAAACGCTTTACCAAGGCAAAAAAAGGATGAAAGCGGACGGTTTGAATTCGCTCCGATACAAAAAAATCAAAGTTCGTCTCACGTCCTTATTCACGTGGATTCTGGTCGAGCTGTGTAAAATCTGATGGACATTCCTCAATTATGTTAAACGCCAAGAAAGTACTGCAGGAAACGATCGGAGATTTGGTACGCGCCGTGACAATATGGCGGCCATTTTCCCAATTATCGATCTTTGTACATGTTTTTCAATTTCAACTTCCTTCTCATTTGAAATCTCAGCTTGTTAAGATACTACCGATTCATTTGTTATGTTGATTCAGGTTAGGGCAGATATTACCGATTTTAGCAAATTTTGAAATTGTGAAGGGGGTCGCATTCTGATGGCACACAATCTCAAAATCAACCACAAGGCAGCCAATTTTCAATTAAATTGTGGTTGTCTATAGTCGGTAGACACTTTTGTACATCACCATCGTGTGAGTATATCATGCAATAAGATTCTAGTGCCTTGAAGGTTATCCGATGAATTCCTCGAAAATCGGAGACGTTGGCAGAACGATATTGTTCCACCGTCTTATGGAACAAAATTGTTTTCTTGCTTGTATTTTTCCTATGAAGCGATCCTAGATTGTCTCAAGCTGTAAGGGACGGTTTATCAATAACCATAAATCTAGATTCAAAGTACCTGCAACTGCTGTTAACAACATTTACAAGGCCGAGTAATAAAATGCTTGGTGGAAATAAATCTACTTTGAAAGTACGAGGGTAGGTATTGATAAACCGGCCCTAAGATTAACAACTTAAAAAACCATTGTGATATAGGTAAATATAAACGTAGCATTATTTACTACTATTGTAACGTTACATCAAGTACCGATATACTACTTAAAACGCGTAGATCCGATATTTTTAGCGATTTCAAGTTCTTTGTAAGTAGTGTTCATTTTGTGGATTTTCCAACATGATTACGACTAGTTGAGATTTTGAATTGACTATTTTAAGCGATTTTCAGCAAGATGTTATTTAAAATTGTGCGGATGAGAACGACGTAATAAAGCGAATTGCCTTGATGCCATCTTGAAGAGTTGCCTGTTGAAGCAATTGAGATTTTCTTGATTTGTACCAACACAATTCAGGTTTTCCAGCGGCGAATCCAGAAATCTCATTTTCTGGGTAAGTCGACCGATTACCATAAATCCAGATTGATATTTTCTTCAGAGGGTATTGTTGGATATGAATGCAAGATTCCAGGTAGTAGGTAAAAATACCAAAATTCCCCAACCCTGGACTTTAAGCGAGGGGTGCTAAAACTGCCGACATTTTGGACCTTTTTTACTTCTATATTTACGAAGTAAATGGAAGTACGTATTGTAATCGTCCTTAAATCAAAAATTAAAATAAAAAAAAAAAAAAAAACTTCCACTTAAGTACACACTTTCACTCAGAAGACACTTTCTCAAGTAGACACTTTCTCAAGTGTCTGTGTGTCCTCTCTGTGAACATTTACAAAAATGGCCGCAGCTCCCTCAAATCTTACACTTTTTTCAAATTTCTTGAACTGGGAAAGACTATATAAAAATTGAAATGTTTACAAAATTACAAAAATTAGAATTTCAGAATTTGATTCCAACTCTTCCGGAATTATTATGTATTCATTAGGGTGTCCCTTATTTTTCAACTTCAATATTTTTGGACGCATACCCTCTCATTTTTTTCTCTTAGGTCTAAAACTATCGTATGTGAAATAGTTTCCCCCTAGGATGACGTTAACCCGTGCCGAATCGTCGCCAAAGTTGGAATATACGAATTTGGGCTTTTTCGCTAAAATCGCCCCTTTCTTGAGACGCTCTGAAATTTCTACTGGCAGTCGCGGTTGTTTGATTGACGTGAAATTTATACCATATATTTGAGTAATATTAACGAAGATCTGGTAAAAATTTGAAGAGGATTGGATGGAAATTGCGGGCTACAGAAATCTTGTAAGTCTATTGTTGGTGCCCGTTTTATCGGAAACTTGCATTCAGACGGTTTTACTGACTCTTAAGATAACATCTCTGACGAATCGACTTCAAATGTTCACCCCGTCTCCAGAGAGGCTGTCAAAGAACTGCTGGGAGTAGAAGAAGAAGAAAAATAAGAGTTTATTTGTATAAAGCCAATAAGGCCATTACAAAAGTTGGCAAGATTTCATTAGGCACAAAAGTGAAGATAAAATATATATTTTCCTTTTGGAGAAAAGATTAGCTCCTACTTGAGCGTTAGATATTATGCATCGGAGTTTTTTTTTAGTTTCTTTAAGCATCTACCAAAAATATCTATTGGCCAAAAGCGGAAAGTACGTAGGTAATACATTTTTTCCTCAGAAAACAGTTCCCTCTGAAACCTTGAAGGCCCTGAGCCTAAGGACCGTCTGCAGGAAACCAATAAAACTTGCAGGGTTCTTGATAGTCATGACTAGCAGCAATTCGCCCTTGGAGAGCGTGCAACCACCCAAAAATTTGAGCCCCTCGGCTCGAAACACTGCGCATTCTGCGATTAGGTTTTCTGAGGTGTCTGGCTTTGTCAGATCACAAACTTGGCAGTTCCGATCTGCTGAGAATTTTATACAGAGCCTGTTCAAGTATACCCGACAGAAGGGGAGACCTGCTAGTCTTGTCTGAGCTAGGAGTCGCTTAGCGCACAGTGGCAGGGCAGCCTCCAAGTACGGAAGGCCCCCCAGACATCTCACGTTTCTTGGGACTCGGTTGAAAGAAGATTGACTCGCGCCCTCAACGTCCTCCAGGCGGAGCAGAGCGTCCTCCAAAGAGATCTCGCTGTTGTTTTAGTCGGGCATAATCCTGCGGTTCCAGGAGTCCCTCGCAATCCGCCTGAGCGAGCAGCTGCCTGAACTGCAGGGGTCAGCAAGCTTTCAAGCTCTAGAAGCCTGTAAAAGCCAGTCCTAGGAAGCCGCTCTTTACCCATACTTTGGAGTTTCAGAAACCAGCTAAACATTCCCTTCCCAATATGCAGTTTGAGGTGGGTTCTAGTTGAAGCCCTGACGAGGTAATACGGCGTGCTCCATCCCAAGCCAAGAAGGGCCGCTGTAACTTGAACTCTTTCGAGCAGCTCACAGTGGTGAAAACTCCATGCTTCTGCAGCGTAAAGGGCTTTACTTGCTATCACTGCCGAAAAAAGTGTCTTCCACGAAGAGGGCGTATTGGCTTGAGACCTGAATACGATCGGCCAGACACTTTTATAATCCGCAATCTCCTTCTCAACTGCCAATTTGGTATGCCATGTGAACAAACCTGAAGAGGAGAACTCGACCCCTAGGAAGGCAACAGACTTTTGGACAATGACAAAGGGTTACTGAGGAGAATATGAAACATTGGCAGAGCGCGAATCCAGAATCGACATGTTGCTGCACGTTTATGCGCGGTTGCGATGATCCCGGATTTGAGATAATATAATACGAATTCACCCCACATTTTTGAATGTTAGTTCAAGCACCTTATCTAATGCCTATGAAGATGCATGAACTGACAGGTTCATGTAAACATCTTACGGGGTGAGTGCAAGAGCTAAATTATTTTCGGAAAAACGAGACAACATCTGAATAGGTACTCAACCTTTTCTACCAATCGTATTTTTCGATCAATCCTCTTCAAATTTTTACCAGATCTTCGTTAATATTACTCAAATATATGGTATAAATTTCACGTCAATCAAACAACCGCGACTGCCAGTAGAAATTTCAGAGCGTCTCAAGAAAGGGGCGATTTTAGCGAAAAAGCCCAAATTCGTATATTCCAACTTTGGCGACGATTCGGCACGGGTTAACGTCATCCTAGGGGGAAACTATTTCACATACGATAGTTTTAGACCTAAGAGAAAAAAATGAGAGGGTATGCGTATCAAATTTCCCAAAAAAAAATTTTTCTCCGATATAAGGGACACCCTAGTATTCATATCCATTGGGCAGAAATAAAAGACAAATTGCGTACTATAAAAATATATTATGGTTCCAACGTACAAAATATAACACGAGTACAGCAACTTGGATTTTGATCAGTAGCACAAAATCATGACAGTTCCAACAGCCTGTATACCATTATCATGCAATTAAACACTACAGATATGAATTTAAATTGGATTATTTCAATCTGAAATCCAACGAGCTCTAGTAACGGTGATCTAGCAAGGATTCAATTTTAGGTACCTATTAAAAAATCGATTGGGAAAAGTGCCGATTGCAATGCACCGCTTCAATGTTTACGCTTTCATTCAGTCTACAAATGTTCCGTTCTCCCGCCATTTACCAAATAATTACCTCTAAATTGACGGGCTATCACTTTTTGTAGTTGTAAAATCCTTCCCCGGCCTTAACACCTAATTTACCTTCTTTGACCAACTTCTGCAGCGCTTTGACAGGTTCGAAAAGCGGATTGTCCGGGTATTTCTGGTGCCAACCTAAAAGCAATGAGGAAAGTCAACAACGCTGGGAATACCTTGCATAGAAGACTGTAAATAAATGAATAAAATTGTTATCAACTAGTTTTCAAAAATTAATTGATTGCAGATCCGGCTAATTATGGCTAATTGTGCGCAGGAAACACAAAATATGGCCAAATATTGGTAGGTACCTACAAAGGTAGCGTTTTAAACCAAATTAATTGTAATAGGCTGATTTGAGGGCTACAAGGATGAAAATTACGAGAAAAACGCAGTTAATTTTAAAAGCAGCCAGAAATAAGCCTAAGCTAAATAACTGAAATGAAAAATTCTGGCAAAAAAACGTCAATTTGAACTAATCTTTCCTTTGGTAGTGAAAAAAGATTTGATGAAACTATGGGTTATGCAGGAGCAGAGGGTTTCAAGACAGATTAATACTGAAAAAAGGAGAATATTGCTCCAGTCGTTTTAGTATGGCCATTAAAAAGAAAAAAATATTTTTTCGCTGTACAGCCCTTAACAGTAGAGTACGAAATTCCTATATTTACAACATTTGAGCATCTTGTATTACGTCTATAATATAATACTGATACACGATAAAACTGACCTTCAATGATGGAATTGGTTGTATCGTGCCCGACGTAATCGGCCAATTCAAACGGGCCCATAGGATGACCAGCACCGAGTTTCATGGCGATGTCAATATCTTGGAAGCTGGCATCCCCTAAACGGTGTATCGCCAAAAATTACTCACAATCATTATCCCCATAATGAGGATCCCACCGAAGTGAAATTACCCCAAAATGACCAATATGATCTTTACACCAGAAATGTAGAAACATCAACTTCAAGTTGAATTTCGTGACTTTTTGAAGGAAAACGAACCTCGTTCCATCATTCGGATAGCTTCTGCAAGCTGAGGGACGAGTAGACGGTTCACCACAAATCCGGGGGTGTCCTTGCAAGTAATAGCAGTTTTGCCAACAGCCTTACCCCATGCCATCAAAGTTGTATACGTATCATCAGAAGTGTCCTTCGTCCTGATGACCTGAAGAATCGAGTAATGATAAAAGAAGAATCAGTAGAAGACAAGCAGTGACAATAAAATAATTTTAGCAGAGTTTATACGAAATATCGAAATAGGTTAACCTCCAATAGCTTCATAACTGGCACCGGATTGAAGAAATGAAGCCCACCGAAACGATCTTTGCGTTTTGTGACGGATGCGATTTCAGTCACCGATAGTGATGATGTGTTAGTGGCAAAGATCGTATGTTGAGGTGCCACCTGAAATCCGGGACATAGGGAGATCGATATTTTTCGGTACGTATCAGAATCTGTGTCCAACCACAAATTGAGGAACACAAAATTCAGCGCCACTTACATCATCTATCGAGGAAAACAGTTTATGTTTGACCTCAATCTTTTCAACGATTGCCTCAACGACCAGGTCCGTACCATTTTTCACTGTCGACGGGAGGTCGGTGGACAGTTTGATATTATTCAAGGACTTGTTGACGAATTCGTCACCTTTGGCAGCGTCGTCCTAGAAAACGGAGACAAAATCGTTGAAAATTTCGATCGATTTCACCTTTTTAGCCTTTCCCGGCGATTTGGCTAACAGTTACCTTGAACTGCTTCTTAGCGACTCGGGACAGGTTCTTCTGGATGGCAGCCTTGGATTTTTCCAAGACTTTTTCGTTTATGTCAACCAGAACGACTTCGTGTCCACTTTGCGCGGCCACCTGGTGAGGCAGAATCGTGAGTCAATTTTTTGAGTAGGTAGCAGTAAAATTCGAAGAATCCGGTAGAACGGAAGTATGAATTATTGATGACACTTTAATTTCTTTGCGCAATAAGATTTGCTATCAATTACAGACCTGAGCGATTCCCGACCCCATTAGACCTCCTCCGACGACAGTAACATGTTTTATCGGAGCGAACGACGATGCCGAACTCGCCAATCCTCGGCTCAGTAATGGAAAAGCGAACGCCATATTGAAACTGAAACACAAAAATTAAAATTTGGGTACTTTAAATTTGTTGGATGTCTGGAAGTATTCTCACCTGAAAGCTGGTCAACTTTGTAAGTGCTAAGTGCCCGTAGAATTGCACATGAACAGCGGGGGTCAAACGTCTTAAATAATCACTTGACCCTCAACTCGAAGGCTGAAGTTTATGTCAACGGGCCAACTATCAGCTAAATAAGTGGCGTTACGCAATGAAATTCCTGAGTCCACAGCTCAACAACCGCCGTAACACATTTTTACACTCTAACAAAACCGGCCTATTCAAGTACCCAGGTTCCTAGGCGAAAATTTGAATCGATTCTCGTACGTAGAAGGATCGAAGAGAAAAGAGTTGGGCCTTTACTTATCATGGCTAATAATTTGAAAATTTATACGTCCATCAGCACGATGATGACTATTCAATGAAATTTCTTGCTCAATGAAACGTTCCTACCACTATTAAAGACAGGAGTGAAAATAGCTGTATCATTCTGTATTTAGGGGACGATTCTCCGAAGTAAATAGCAGAAAATTGGCGGAAACAAGAAACGTTGAATTAATAGGCCTGAATAACTGAACCGGTACATCCCCAAAAATGATTTTTATAATACTTACAGTCGTCTATTCAATAGTGATGGGCGATACCTATCGATATGAGTATGGTATCGAATATCTTCTTTCGATACCAAGTACATTTGGTATCGAATATTTTGCTTCGATACTAGTATCGGTATCGAGTATTTATCCCGACTTCAGAAAAAATACTCAAATGGATAGTCTCAAAATTACCTGCCTACTTTATTTATACTAACTAATAAAATTTACAAAAGGGACCGACTTTCGCCAGCTATGGTTGACAAATTGACATTCCTGCGTGGAGTAGGGAAGCAGTTCTGGGACTTGACAGTGTGAATGACACCGTTGATGTCGTTTTCCTCCCCATCTCCATCACCACTTCTTCGACATTCGTTTGATCTTATAGGTAAATAACTTTTACACATAGAAATTACCTGTTAACCTTGTTGAAAAGTAATATAACGTAAAATGAATAACGTCAGGGCTTAATAGTGTTATTTAATCTGTTATTTCTATTTTATTACCATTTTATTCGGTGTGTGAAATGAAAAAGTACTCATATGATTCGATACTCTTCAGTATCGAATATTTTCTTTCGATATCTGAGTAGTATCGAATATTTGTTTCGATACTAGTATCGAGTACTGGTATCGAATATTTTGTGGTATCGCCCATCACTACTATTCAATTGAATTCACCGTCAATGAGGAAGCTAGAAGAGAGAAGTAAGAGTTCAGAGAGAGAACTGCTGGGCTATCGATGAGTGTAGATAAGAGAGCAATGATAAGAAATAGGTGATAAGATATCAATGTTTAGGGAGGTGGTACACGGTCACCCCGAAGTTCCGTTATGAACCGCCAGGTCGTTCACAAGGGAGTCCTTTGAAGGGACGTTGTCAGGAGTATGCGAAGTTAAGTTTGAACTCGAATATGACTTTGATCTCGAGGTTGACTTTGATCTCGAAGTTGACTTTGAACTCGAAGTTGACTTTGATTTCGAAGTTGACTTTGATCTCGAGGTTGAGTTTGATCTCGAAGTTGGGATTGAACTCGAAGTTGAGTTTGATCTCGAGGTTGAGTTTGATCTCGAAGTTGGGATTGAACTCGAAGTTGAGTTTGATCTCATTGTTGATTTTGATCTCGAAGTTGAGTTTGATCTCGAAGTTGAGTTTGATCTCGAAGTTGAGTTTGATCTCGAAGTTGAGTTTGACCTCGAAGTTGAGTTTGAACTCGAATATGACTTTGATCTCGAAGTTGACTTTGATCTCGAAGTTGAGTTTGATCTCGAAGTTGACATTGATCTCGAAGTTGACTTCGAACTCGATGTTGACTTTGATCTCGAAGTTGAGTTTGATCTTGAAGTTGAGTTTGAACTCGAAGTTGACTTTGATCTCGAAGTTGAGTTTGAACTCGAAGTTGACTTTGATCTCGAGGTTGAGTTTGATCTCGAAGTTGGGATTGAACTCGAAGTTGAGTTTGATCTCGAGGTTGAGTTTGTTCTCGAAGTTGGGATTGAACTCGAAGTTGAGTTTGATCTCATTGTTGATTTTGATCTCGAAGTTGACTTTGATCTCGAAGTTGACTTTGATCTCGAAGTTGAGTTTGATCTCGAAGTTGTGTTTGAACTCGAATTTGAGTTTGATCTCGAAGTTGATTTTGATCTCGAAGTTGATTTTGATCTCGAAGTTAAGTTTGAACTCGAAGTTGAGTTTGAACTCGAAGTTGCCTTCGATCTTGAAGTTGAGTTGGAACTCAAGTTGAGTTTGAACTCGAATATGACTTTGATCTCGAACAACTTCGAGTTCAAAGTCAACCTCGTTGACTCGTTTGACTCGTTGAGGTTGACTTTGAACTCGAAGTTGAGTTTGAACTCGAAGTTGACATCGATCTCGAAGTTGACTTTGAACTCGAAGTTGACATCGATCTCGAAGTTGAGTTTGATCTTGAAGTTGACTTAGAACTTGAAGTTGACTTTAATCTCGGAGTTGAGTTTGAACTCGAAGTTGACGTTGATCTCGAAGATGAGTTTGAACTCGAAGTTGGGATTGAACTCGAAGTTGAGTTTGATCTCGAGGTTGAGTTTGTTCTCGAAGTTGGGATTGAACTCGAAGTTGAGTTTGATCTCATTGTTGATTTTGATCTCGAAGTTGACTTTGATCTCGAAGTTGACTTTGATCTCGAAGTTGAGTATGATCTCGAAGTTGAGTTTGATCTCGAAGTTGTGTTTGAACTCGAATTTGAGTTTGATCTCGAAGTTGATTTTGGTCTCGAAGTTGATTTTGATCCCGAAGTTAAGTTTGAACTCGAAGTTGAGTTTGAACTCGAAGTTGCCTTCGATCTTGAAGTTGAGTTGGAACTCAAGTTGAGTTTGAACTCGAATATGACTTTGATCTCGAACAACTTCGAGTTCAAAGTCAACCTCGTTGACTCGTTTGACTCGTTGAGGTTGACTTTGAACTCGAAGTTGAGTTTGATCTCGAAGTTGATTTTGATCTCGAAGTTGACGTTGATCTCGAGGTTGACATTGATCTCGAAGTTGACTTCGAACTCGATGTTGACTTTGATCTCGGAGTTGACTTTGATCTCGAGGTTGAGTTTGATCTCGAAGTTGGGATTGAACTCGAAGTTGAGTTTGATCTCGAGGTTGAGTTTGATCTCGAAGTTGGGATTGAACTCGAAGTTGAGTTTGATCTCATTGTTGATTTTGATCTCGAAGTTGACTTTGATCTCGAAGTTGACTTTGATCTCGAAGTTGAGTATGATCTCGAAGTTGAGTTTGATCTCGAAGTTGTGTTTGAACTCGAATTTGAGTTTGATCTCGAAGTTGATTTTGGTCTCGAAGTTGATTTTGATCCCGAAGTTAAGTTTGAACTCGAAGTTGAGTTTGAACTCGAAGTTGCCTTCGATCTCGAAGTTGAGTTGGATCTCGAGGTTGAGTTTGATCTCGAAGTTGGGATTGAACTCGAAGTTGAGTTTGATCTCGAGGTTGAGTTTGATCTCGAAGTTGGGATTGAACTCGAAGTTGAGTTTGATCTCATTGTTGATTTTGATCTCGAAGTTGACTTTGATCTCGAAGTTGACTTTGATCTCGAAGTTGAGTATGATCTCGAAGTTGAGTTTGATCTCGAAGTTGTGTTTGAACTCGAATTTGAGTTTGATCTCGAAGTTGATTTTGGTCTCGAAGTTGATTTTGATCCCGAAGTTAAGTTTGAACTCGAAGTTGAGTTTGAACTCGAAGTTGCCTTCGATCTCGAAGTTGAGTTGGATCTCAAGTTGAGTTTGAACTCGAATATGACTTTGATCTCGAACAACTTCGAGTCCAAAGTCAACCTCGTTGACTCGTTTGACTCGTTGAGGTTGACTTTGAACTCGAAGTTGAGTTTGATCTCGAAGTTGATTTTGATCTCGAAGTTGACTTTGAACTCGAAGTTGCCTTCGATCTCGAAGTTGAGTTGGATCTCAAGTTGAGTTTGAACTCGAATATGACTTTGATCTCGAACAACTTCGAGTCCAAAGTCAACCTCGTTGACTCGTTTGACTCGTTGAGGTTGACTTTGAACTCGAAGTTGAGTTTGATCTCGAAGTTGATTTTGATCTCGAAGTTGACGTTGATCTCGAAGTTGACATTGATCTCGAAGTTGACTTCGAACTCGATGTTGACTTTGATCTCGAAGTTGAGTTTGATCTTGAAGTTGATTTTGATCTCGAAGTTGACGTTGATCTCGAAGTTGACATTGATCTCGAAGTTGACTTCGAACTCGAAGTTGACTTTGATCTCGAAGTTGAGTTTGATCTCGAAGTTGGGATTGAACTCGAAGTTGAGTTTGATCTCATTGTTGATTTTGATCTCGAAGTTGACTTTGATCTCGAAGTTGAGTTTGAACTCGAAGTTGACTTCGATCTCGAGGTTGACTTTGAACTCGAAGTTGACTTTGAACTCGAAGTTGATTTTGATCTCGAAGTTGAGTTTGAACTCGAAGTTGAGTTTGATCTCATAGTTGATTTTGATCTCGAAGTTGACTTTGATCTCGAAGTTGAGTTTGAACTCGAAGTTGACTTCGATCTCGAGGTTGACTTTGAACTCGAAGTTGACTTTGATCTCGACGTTGAGTTTGAATTCGAATATGACTTTGATCTCGAAGTTGAGTTTGAACTCGAATAAGACTTTGATCTCGAAGATGAGTTTGAACTCGAAGTTGAGTTTGAATTCGAATATGACTTTGATCTCGAAGTTGAGTTTGAACTCGAAGTTGGGATTGAACTCGAAGTTGAGTTTGATCTCATTGTTGATTTTGATCTCGAAGTTGAGTTTGAACTCGAAGTTGACTTCGATCTCGAGGTTGACTTTGAACTCGAAGTTGACTTTGATCTCGAAGTTGAGTTTGAACTCGAAGTTGAGTTTGAACTCGAATATGACTTTGATCTCGAAGTTGAGTTCAAATCGAAGTTGACTTTGATCTCGACGTTGAGTTTGATCTCGAAGTTGAGTTTGAACTCGAAGTTGAGTTTGATCTCATAGTTGATTTTGATCTCGAAGTTGACTTTTATCTCGAAGTTGAGTTTGAACTCGAAGTTGAGTTTGAACTCGAATATGACTTTGATCTCGAAGTTGAGTTTGAACTCGAATAAGACTTTGATCTCGAAGATGAGTTTGAACTCGAAGTTGAGTTTGAATTCGAATATGACTTTGATCTCGAAGTTGAGTTTGAACTCGAATAAGACTTTGATCTCGAAGATGAGTTTGATCTCGAAGTTGGGATTGAACTCGAAGTTGAGTTTGATCTCATTGTTGATTTTGATCTCGAAGTTGAGTTTGAACTCGAAGTTGACTTCGATCTCGAGGTTGACTTTGAACTCGAAGTTGAGTTTGAACTCGAATATGACTTTGATATCGAAGTTGAGTTTGAACTCGAATATGACTTTGATATCGAAGTTGAGTTCAAATCGAAGTTGACTTTGATCTCGAAGTTGACTTTGATCTCGAAGTTGAGTTTGATCTCGAAGTTGAGTTTGATCTCGCAGTTGAGTTTGATCTCGATGCTGACTTTGATCTCGAGGTTGACTTTGATCTCGAAGTTGTGTTTGATCTCGAAGTTGACTTTGATCTCGAAGTTGAGTTTGAACTCGAATATGACTTTGATATCGAAGTTGAGTTCAAATCGAAGTTGACTTTGATCTCGAAGTTGACTTTGATCTCGAAGTTGAGTTTGGTCTCGAAGTTGAGTTTGATCTCGCAGTTGAGTTTGATCTCGATGCTGACTTTGATCTCGAGGTTGACTTTGATCTCGAAGTTGTGTTTGATCTCGAAGTTGACTTTGATCTTGAAGTTGACGTTGATTATTTTATATTCGTATTTTTTAATGTTGGATTTAAGAACACAACTTTTTGAAAGTCAGAGGTTTTTTGTCGAATTCAGAGGTTATTTCGGTGCTCGACAGAGGGAAAGCAAGGCGACGAGTTGGCAACACTGGTGGTTAGGTTTATGCACCATATCTGCAATGTAGGGGCCGACGTCTATGGCATGCGGGATAGTATTTTTGTAGGGTGTCCCCACAGCTTCCATTTACTATTATTTTTACCAATTACGACATTGTTGAAAAGATGGGCCACCTACACAATCAAATTGAATATACCAAGGCAATTAAGTTACCGGTTCTTATCGTTTATCGAAGGTTAAGGAATGAAAAAGCACGAGTTAGAACAAAATTTGTTGTATTTGACACTTCTCGTACCTACTCACGCGTGACGATTTGACACCTCCTAACCAACGATATGTTTCTCTTCATAATACACAGAAAATAAATAAACATTATAAATGACAAATTGAAACAACCTAGTAAAGTTAGCAACAATTACAAAATACGCTCTTATACCTGCTACTTGAGTCAAAATAAAATAAAAGTTTTCTGTTTAAATAACCTAGATCCGCAAGGATTTCAACATCTGACCATGGAAGGTATTATTCGAGTGACGGCCTACATATATTTCATAATAAAGGGCATCAGCAATGACATTCGTCAACCTTGGGTTTCATATCATATTTCGCCAAACCTATTACGAAAAAAATATTGTGTCAGTAGGTAGGTTACTTATTTGATGACAATGCTGTGAAGAGGGTTACTCTGACATCCCGTACAACATTCATGGAAATGAAAAATGAAAGCGTCGAAATATGTGCCCGAGTTCGGGCTAAGACGATATCTGTCACCAGATGGTAGCTGGAAAGAAGGCAAAAATCTTCAGGGCCAGATTGCGGCCATTCGCGATTGCATTGCTGGTTTTCCTCCAATACTTGTTACGCACTTCGTCTCTGTCACTTGGCTCCCCTTTTACTCTTGAAAAGTGCGACAAGAAAACATTGATGGGGATTGTACATCGGGTGGAGTGGGGGAGTATAATTTATGTAGGCCGGAAATCGTGGCGGTCCTTGCTCGCCTGCAATTCCACTTGCCCCACGCCCTTTCTGGCACTTTTTCGACCAACTTGTGAATGGTGAACTTCTAACTTTATCAATTTCATGGTAGAAGGAGCTTTTCTCTATAAAGGTCCACCCCCACTACTGACATGAAAGTATCGTTCGGTCTGCAGTGCAGTGGTGTTGGCGTATTTTCTTCCGTACCGATATTTTGGGTGGTACTTTCCTCATTTCCGGGGGCGATTATGATTATGCAGGTGTTAACATGGCATTCGTACCACGAACAGTGTCTCCTCTTTCATGCCTTCTTTAACTTCATAGTCTTTTCTATATCTCTCATCTAATGTCTAATAAAATTGTACTTATTCGTACATACTTACCACGCATACTTAGGTTGGTACGGCCTGTAGGGTGATGGGGGCTCACAGTTTAGTTTCACACCTCTCCAGCGGTGCACTAAAAGCTTCGCTCGCAATCTAACTACATCTAAGGTTATCAATCTTGGTGCTTGCAGAAAGTTTTTTCCTCCTCACAAGGGTTCATGAATATTTAGCGAGCGGGCGGTCGGTAATGCAGTTTGTTACGTCTAGAGAGAGTCCTAGGCCCCTTCTGCGGGCCCCGTCTTTAATCTTATACCCGCAGACTCGCCCTCCTTTTCCCTATACTTCTCATCCGCTCGTTGCTTTAAAATTCAAACAAGTTAACTTATTTTTCTTCCCTAATGCTGTTCCCTTGAAGCAATCATCTTTGAGTTTGCCTTCTCCTTTTCACATCCATTTCGTGTCGATTTAATACGGTCTGCTGACACCGATCTTGCGTATGTCCACAAATACTTTCGTTTTCGTACGTTGAGCGAGATTTGCATGACCCATATGAGTAGTTTGACTTTACAAAGCGTAAAATAACTCACTTTGAGACATGTCTCACATAAGATACCTAGACCTGTGAGATATAAAGGTCCAGGGGGCCTATTCTTTAATTTCAAATCAACATAATCTTTGGCTCTCTACAAAAATATTTCAAAAATTGTAATAGGTCATCACTGGATTCAGCAACAACGATTAGCAAGACATACAGGTATGTCTATGACATAGGTCTATGTCTTTCAGTTTACAGAATAGCCCCTTGCTTTTGCTGCATGCCAGAAGAACAAAGATAGGTACATTACACAATATTGTTGCGATCTTTATTGTTTTGATTGACTGTGGTTAGATTCGCTGCACTTCCTATCACTAGTTGGTGTATCCTGTGGGGTGCACCTAAGAGAATAAAGCATCCTGATTCAAAACCTTGGTACCTCATCATCTTCCCCCAAGATATTATCAGAGATGAATTATTCAAGGCTCGACAACGGAGCTATTATACTTGACAACACCTGAAGAAAGAAGGTGATTATGAAGTGAAACAGTTAGGGAAGAAGAAGCACGTGTTGCCTTATAGCTTGCGGCTCAACTACCTGCCTGCTACCGATCCTCTGCCACCCTCTTCCTGATGAACGTAATGGGAAAAGAAACCTGAAAAGCCGCCACCTGCCATGCGAATCTTCCGTCCCCGGCTCGTCGGCTAATGTTAATATATTTTTAAAGCTTCGTCTTCCAATTTCATGGCAACCTATCCGTCTTAATATCCTACGCTGGGAGGATCTTTTGTCGAGAAGCGAAGCAGGACGGCAGGCACAATATAAGTCGCTGGCTTTATCACTAGATTCATCAGGCATACTGTTGGGCGTTGTTAGGGCTTTGAAACGGATATTATTACATTAGTATGTACGACGAAAATTGAAGTTCTTCATCCTCAAGTGCTAGGAATTATCCAATTCCCTCACACAAATTTGACAGACATGTGTACTGGGAAACATTTATGGGACAGACCGGCAAGGGTCTCAAAATTCCATAGGCCGAGGAGGAATCGAACCCCGTACTCCCCAACTGTCGTCCTTGAGACCTCTCGGCCACATCGAACGGCAGTAAAGTGTACCTACCCTTTCACAGTCCGCTATGACTATTTTTCTGCCTATTCTCAAGGACGCTGCCACCACCTGCGCACTCCCACTATTATTCTCAAGGACCCACCTGGCAAGAGAAGACCTCAAAACCTCTCAATTGGGAGCTTGCAAGTTTTAAGAGCCCTCCAGCTAGACCTACCATCGTGGGATACTTCAAACGAGAATATTTTTTATCGAGACCTGTTCAATTATTGAAGTCGAGGACCTACAACTAGTTCGTAATTAAAAGACAGCAAGCATAAAAATCGAATCACAGTCCTGTAGGATCGAGGAGCTGTGCCCTTAGCTCGGAAATTAAAAACTGAAGCTACCTTGTTCCCCTATATATTTTTCCCACCCCTTAAAACTACCAATGGTTTCAAGCGTCAATTAACGGAAGCAAAATTTTAAAATGATGCCTGAGCCTAGGCATTTCTAGAAATGATCCGGTCAAAATCCAAAGAGGAATGAAGAACTTGGGGCATTGGCCTCAGAGCTCGATTTGCATTTGCATACCTAGCCCCCAGCAGTCAGCACCCTCAGCCGACGCTCAAAAGTCACCCTATCCTAATTTTTCTGCAGATCCCTCCATTCGGAGCGATTAATATCTGCGAGGCCCTGATGAAACCTATTCGACGAGGGACCGCTTCCAAGTTCGAGATGAAGGCGATCTTCCAGGATGCTAGGGAGCGTTTAAAGGAGTTTAATAGATGGCAGGGCCCCTTAAGGAGTCAATACGGTGAAACAATAAATCTTGAATGGGGTGGCGGTGACGGCAAGGAATTAACAGAAGTACCCGAGTTGAGCCTTTCAATGAGGGCGAGGGGAAGTATTTTGAGAAAGTGTTCTAACATTTTACGTCGTTAAGACGCTTCTGTCAAAACAATGGATTGTTCGTTAGAACAGCATTTTCTTCTGTTTTCATTGTTCAGGACCTCGTAGATTTAAGTTTTAAACTACGCAATTCATTTCAAACTCGTAGGTACTGATACTTTAACTCAAACTGATGTCCAGCTCAAACTGAAACTGAAACTCAAAGTCAATATCAAAAAGATACGGACACTCAAAGGTCACAAGGCAGGCCAACTCGATTTTAAACTGAAACCAAGACTGATGGGACCTGATACTCAAACTCAAAATGATGGTCAAACTCAAAGTTCGAAAGAAATAAATACCCAAACATAAACTGAAACTCAAACTTGAACAAAAAATCAAACTAAAACTGATGCTCAAATTCAAAGTTAGGATGAAATAACTGAAAGCCAAACTGAAACTAGAACGCGAACTGATACTGGCACACAAACTCAAGCTGAAACTGATACCCAAACTCGAAGGTCAAAAAAAGGTAAAGGCAGCTGAAACTCAAACTTAATCTAAAACTCAAACTCAAACTGATGATCGAACTCAAACATAAACTGTAACTCAAACTTGAACTAAAACTTGAATTGAAACTCGAACTCAAACTTAAACTAAAACTCAAACTGAAACTGATGCTCAAACTCAAAGTTCGAAAGAAATAAATACCCAAACATAAACTGAAACTCAAACTTGAACAAAAAATCAAACTAAAACTGATGCTCAAATTCAAAGTTAGGATGAAATAAAAACTCAAACATAAACATAAACTGAAACTCAAACTTGAACTGAAACTCAAACTTGAACTGAAACTCAAACTTGAACTAAAACTCAAACTGAAACACGAACTTGAACTAAAACTCAAACTGAAGTTTTAAGAACTCTTAAGTTTGAGTTTTTATTTCTTTTGAACTATGAGTTAGTAGAGCATCAGTTTCAGTTTCAGTTTAAGTTTGAGTTTTTATTTCTTTCGAACTATGAGTTAGTAGAGCATCAGTTTCAGTTTAAGTTTGAGTTTTTATTTCTTTCGAACTTTGAGTTTGAGCATCAGCTTCGGTAACTGTTCGAGTTTTAGTTCAAGTTTGAGTTTCAGCTTAAGTTTGAGTTTGATTTAATGTAAATATATTATATTTATAATAATGTAGATATTATCCAGAATCATGGACTACCCCAAGTTTTGTAGAGTAAAAGTCCTCCAGTTTTATCTCTATTGACTGGACTGTACCAAGAGTTTTCATATCAGTTATGCAACTCAAATTCAGAAGAACTCAAGTTTTTCCTTTATTGTGTCGTAATGAGTCGAGGGTCGAAAAATTGACATTTGAGCGGTAGGTCGTAGGTTTTCCAGTGTTCTGCAAGGACTGTAGTAGTAGGCGGCGCAGATGGCGTCATCGAGGGATTAAGATGGGGTTGTACTCTATAATTCATCTTCCTTTTCATCAACCACCTCTCGTCTGTTTCCCTTCTACTTCTTTAGCGAAGGTCGTTTTAAAAGAAAATGAGGGCTTCCTTTCGAGGGTTTTATGAATAAATTTTTTATTGGACTTGGGATGGAAAATGAGAGGAGAAGCAGGGATTCTTAACAAAGCCTGATTGTTTAGTTTCGATCTCCTACTGGGTGAAAAAGTCGAGTCTCGCGAGATTAGTTTTATTCAACCTATTCTGCAATTTTCCAATAACTTTACACTCATATTTTCCCTGCGGCCCGTTTTCAAATTGTAATCGTAGAAAGAGGACTGTGCAGCACAAAAGGCTAGAAAGTCAATTTGCCGGTATGAACTGATGACTTCCTACTCAAATCCTGTGGTAGAGTGAACCCACCACCAGAAAAGGAACTCTGAATTAGGTATTCAGCTTTGCCGATCGGCATGGTGTACACAAATTTTTCAAAATACCCCTCCCTACCACTTTTTTCTCAAGTTTTGGTCGATACTAAATAAGAAAAAACCTCTATTATTATTTAATGTTAGTTGGTACCCAAATCGTCCGCCTGGAATAGTATAGCACTGCAAATCCACCGCATTTTCGAACTCGTGAAGATGAATATCCTTTCATTCATTCCGATGGCTATTGTCTATTTGAAGCTTTAAGAGTGGAGAAGTGATCAATGGTGGCTGAGCGACTTGCCAGTGCCGCAAGAGCACCTCCCAGCACCTTCCAAATTGTGATTGATGGTGATGAATTGCCAACTCTAACTGTCGCTGGGGTTTCAGCTGTGAATATTGAGTTTGTTTTATATGTAGCGGAGAACAATAACTTTCTTGCGTGAAGCTATCTGACGTTGAGATATCGTCGAAATGGAACATTTTTGTGCTGGTATCAACCCGGAACTGCTGTTCGAGTCTGTCTGAAACCAACGAGCCAGATAGCTAAGTGTCGAGGGGAAGTGTATGAGAAAGACATCCAGTACCCTGCTGCTCTAAGCAGGGTGCTGATGAAGGTGCTGTACTCTCCATTAGCAAGCCTAAATACGGCTCGTTGTTGATTAGAAAATGCTCTACTCATGCGTCTTCTATAGAAGTCTCTATAGAGACTTAAATATATGGACAAATTTAACATTCAAACCTTGGTCACCTCTAGGCCTCCATGAATATTCTCATCGACACTTTGAAAAATATGTAATTCGAAGGTTCTTCTGCGTTCTAGTCTAAGATACTCCTTTTCCACTTCGATAAATGGCAAGCGCTTGATTCCTTCATAAATATTGCGTTTGTATCGGACTCTCGTCTCGAGACGGGGCGATGCATTTTCAATTCTTGATGGCTATCCGGTTGAATAAAGTCCGAAGGTTCGGTGTATAATTTGGTATTTTTGTTGCCGCAATTTTTGACCAATGGGGTTTTTCTGGCTTCGCCGTATTTCACATTGCTTGTAACACCATCATGAGACTCGAATTCTGATGGCCACGAAACGAAGCCAGTTCTTGCGCAGTTTGAGTCTTCTGTGTCTCGAGCTTTGGAATGGGACACTTTGGTATTTTGCTCTCTTGCGAGTCTCAGAATGTTGCCTGAACAAAGAACCAGGTAAGTACGTTGTATTTTAAATCAGTAAGAAGCTGTTTTACAAATAAGAAGAAAGAAATTCTCCGAAAAATCCCAAGAAATTGGCCCACTTTACATTATCAATGTAAAACTACATGAGGCACTCAGGTTACGTTATTTGGCGAATGTTATAACGATATTCCCTCAAGCTCATCTGTAAAATCCCAAAACCAACGGAATTAGGATTTTTTTGTGAGGCATTTTTTATCCACCATTGTACACAGTTTATCCTTACATTTCAAATCTACTCACCAGGAGCAACTCCAAAAGGTGTCATTGACCAAAACTTCTCCTCTAAAGCTCGGATTCCTGATTCTAAATTCTTCAGAGACTTTTCCAATCGATCTTCGCTCATCGCGATATCAGTGTTATACTAGTGGAGAGACGGGATACAAATGTTCTTCCTTAATCGGTCTGCAATTTTATTGCTTCAATGCTACGGACCTATTTCCGAATTATCATGCTCGGATTTGCCGTGTTCAACATTCCTTGAAACAGGAGAACCTCCTGAGGAGAAGTATTAATTGTTGTTGTATGTTGATCAATCTGGTCCTGGTCACTATCGGTCGTTTGCTCCCGCTTATTTGTGATTTTCCTTGGAAAAGTTTGAACCTAGGTTTCGGTGGCTATGAGAGTTGGGCAGCACGTTTGCTAACCAATTCACTCTGTAAATATTGAAGTAGAAATCAAATAAAAGTACGTAAGTAAGTTAAGTAAAGTAAACCGCCGTTCCAGGCGTTGGCTTTTCGCCCGAACCGAAGTTGTCCCGGGCGTGCCCTGCCGCCCTCAAGGAGAGGGTCGGAATTATTCAGGACATGTCGCTCTTAAGTACTGTGATACACGGCTACTCATCCTTTTCCGTACAGGGGAGAGGGACGAGAGTAGAAATCGAATAGGTACCTTGCCTCACCTATCGCCAGCATGGTAGTAAATTGCATGCACCCACCAAATCGCTAAAAATCAATGACGATTTTTTCGCTGCTGATTTTTATATCGTTGAATTGTAAGAACTTCTTGCTTGAGAAAAGCAACCTTCGGTTTTTCAACCTCTCAATCTGCCGAGAGTTGGAAGCTGATAACGAGACCTCGGTTCTGATTAATATTCCTCAGGGCCTCCGTCCGGGTGGGCGTCCCCGAAGACCGCGGTCTCCCCGCGCTCCCGTGGCTGTGTCTCGTTGCTAGTTCAACCCCCGTCAATCCACTCTCTATTCCTTCCATACGTACTCGGCCTCTCTCGCTTGCTCTTAGGGCCGTCTCTCATCCTCCGTCCTTCTCCAGGACTACTGTCGAACTCTCGGCACATTCGTCCCATCTTCTCTTCGTGTCAATCACCGCGGCCATTGATCACAAGTCTCCCGCGGGACCACTGCAAGCTCTTTTTTCCTCGTCTTGCCGACAGCGATGGTTCGTCTCTTTCTACATGTGCCTACCCCCTTCACTTTACTCGTTCCAAGGACTTGTTTCAATAGAAACCTAAAATAAAAGAGCCTAACGTACATGAGATATTATGTAGGTGGGGTGCGGCGAAAAAGTAAAAACATCCGTTAGAAAATAAATAAAAATAAAAGGAAAAACATTCTGCCGATAAATATAGGTAGGTAGGCACTCTCGATTGCGTTGCGGTCTTCTGTATCCAGTCGAGCTTGAGTAGATACCTACGAAAATTCCACATTTATAGTGAAACGATAAATAAGTTGGCTAGGTTTCCGACTGTTCTACATGATCACGACTTGAGAACCCTTGTAAGGACCTGGAACAACTAATTCCATCCGATTGGAAATTACACTACGATTTTTACCTCATGGTGACTGGAATCGGTCATTCAAAGTATTCCTGCAGTTTTTTTCCTATTTGCATGATTATATCAAATCGGCTACAATTCCAAACCCGTTTTATGGTTCAGAAAACTGAGCCCCTAATAGGGGCTTTCGTGATTTTAAGATACTTCAGGAAATCCTCTCTCAAGGGGATTCTACTAAGAAAGAAAATTCTCCGAATTGTTAGTCTGCAGCCACTAGAAACGGAAAATAATTTTGCTCCAGTTTGTACTTTAATCTATTTATGGCTCATCACTATCGATCCGGTCAAACGCTGCGATGAGAATGTTCAAATGTTGAACGAAACGTATCGGGTAATACATTATTATTGAGCTCAATTTTTCTCAAACTGACTCCATGACCATGTTAATAAATTTAAATCAATCCTAGTTGACACCAAGCGCCACAAATGCAAAGTGCACGTTGAAAGCGATGCCGTGATAAGAAGCGATTATCCCTCAGACCATCAGACACTGGAACCTTCTCCCCCTCTCGCCTGCCGTACAATCCGATTTTCCTTAAAGCTCCCTTTCACAATACAATACGATACGATACGATTTGTGCACCCCGGGATCACTTTAGCAGAAAAGGGCTCATCCACAAAAGGCTCAGAACTCCAGTCCAGCAGTCGTCACTTTCTTGGGGTATGAGAATCCGGAGGGACTGAAATCCCAATCATCCGATTTAAAATAATTTGGGGGTGACAGATGTAGCGAGGATCACTCGCTGTGTGGGGCCCTCGATCGAAAAAGCGTTATTGGATTCTGGTGGCGTCAATCAAGGGAAGCTTACACCGCTGACCCTCTTCACAATATATCCCCAGCTGAAAATGAGTGAGGGAAAAGGTGAAATTTGTCACTTGATCTTCTACATTCTGGGGGTTTCTGCCAACAAGTTTGTGTCGATATTCATGAAAACGAAAGACGTGACGAATTGGGATGTCTTGCGTTCGCTGCGTGATTGGAAGGCCATCGCAGGGCACAATAAACGTTCATATTTTGCCAACATAATAGGGGCTTTCTCATGTTAACTCTAACGTCTCAAGGAGGCTCTGATCAACTATTTTCCTCGGGACATTAGGCTGAAAAATCGTATGGCTTGTGCCCAAAAGATGAGTTGGTCCCTCAAGGGGTCCTGGATCAGAGGCCACTAATGACAGATTTTGACAACCACGGATTAGAGTTAATCCGGGCTTAGTTACATAATATGTTTAACCAATTTCGAGCAACCATGTCCCGATTAATTCTAATCCGAGGTCGGTGAAATCTACCGTAAAGACCAACATTTCGGAAGTACTGAGAGTAATCCACATTTTGGCTAAGCAGGATATTGGGTTTGCCGAAATGGACATTTCAGCTCAAGAAATCAATAAAACGTTGAGCATTGAGAAGAGATGGCCATTTTTTTGAATGTCCACAGGCCGGCAGACGACGACACTCGGACACGCAGGCATTGATCCAGAAAGTCTTACTGAGAAATAGTGTTTCTTTTGGGACATTATTTCCAGAAATAATGTACCTATGTAATCGGGTTTTTCTTAATTTCCAATCCGAATCTCAATATTTAGTGATGGGCGATACTTATCGATATGAGCATGGTATCGAATATCTTCTTTCGATACCAAGTACATTTGGTATCGAATATTTTGCTTCGATACTAGTGTAGGTATCGAGTATTTTTCCCGACTTCAGAAAAAATACTCAAATGGATAGTCTCAAAATTACATGCCTACTTTATTTATACTCACTAATAAAATTTACAAAAGGGAACGACTTTCGCCAGAGATGGTTGACAAATTGACATTCCTGCGTGGAGTAGGGAAGCAGTTCTGGGACTTGACAGTGTGAATGACACCGTTGATGTCGTTTTCCTCCCCATCTCCATCACTTCTTCGACATTCGTTTGATCTTATAGGTAAATAACTTTTACACATAGAAATGACCTGTTAACTTTGTTGAAAAGTAATATAACGTAAAATAAATAACGTCAGGGCTTAATAGTGTTATCTAATCTGTCATTTCTATTTTATTAACATTTTATTCGGTGTGTGAAATGAAAAAGTACTCAAATGATTCGATACTCTTCAGTATCGAATATTTTCTTTCGATATCTGAGAAGTATCGAATATTTGTTTCGATACTAGTATCGAGTACTGGTATCGAATATTTTGTGGTATCGCCCATCACTATCAATTTTAGGCTCTATTTTTGAACTTTTTCCACACGCTGAACTCAAAAATCGATAATCGGCGTAGACTGTTCTCAAAAGTGCGCAGTTTAGCCACTTCGGAAGTCCAAAACATCGTAGAGTACCTCCGTGAGAATTTTCGTAGGATTTTGGTTTTAGTCGGAGGCGGATCGGCCGCCGACATACTTTTAGTTATTATTATAGTCATTCTTGGAAGAAGAAAACTGGAGGGCCAGAGGAGACATAAATAATTGCTGAAACCCTTGGCAACACGTGTGTTGAGCTGAGCAGGCTGAAACGTTCTCGCGTCACGTAAGGCAAAGATCTCCCTTCGTTTTTATTAATACACGTACCACGTAGTACCTAATCGTAATTACTATAGGGAAAAGGAAGGGACGAGAAACTCGGCGGGAAAAGGTCGAAAGTCAGGAAACACATTGAGGGAGGTTAGCCCATCCTGGGTATACTGCCAGGGTCCCTGACAATATGAATATTCAGTCACAAGAGCAGGGGTTAATCAGGGGGAGTGAGTTTTTATTAAAAGTTTCCTCTAGATTTATGTTTTGCGGACATCCCCTTCAGGGATGTGAACCCCCGTAATGGGCTCGGGTTGAACTGGAACGTTGAAGGGCGAGGAATCGCGGAGTGATATCCCCACTATACAGCTATCTCACTAACGGAAATGGGGGGGAGGAGGGTGGACGAATTTTATGACCTAAGGCCATTCCAACTTACGTTTATACTGCGGTAATGGGTTCCAGTTGCCCGAATTTCATGTAAAATTGCCAAGGTACGAAGAGAATAATATTCTTTGACGATGTGAGGGATATTAGTTACATAGCATGGGTTGTTGTGTTACATGGGGTATTGATGAACAAATTTTGATCCAGCTTTTGTAAATAAATTATATTATTTTTAGCGAATTTTTATTATTAGGGTGAAGGCACCAGTATCAGACACTTTAAGCGGAGATTCTCACGTTTCTTTACACCGTGAGGCATGATTTCATCAGGCATTTATCAGGGGGGCATAATTAGGTGCCCCAACTTCTTGACAACCCACCAAGACTCAGAAACCGACGAATTTATGGTTTTTTATAGATTTTAATCGGTTTTTTCAAAACCATGTTTTTGCACCAGTGTCAGACACGGAATATTTTGGATGGCGCCAGTATCAGACGCCCTCCAGATCCAAAAACAGACACTTCAATAAAACTCAAATACACATCTTTTATTGCCCAAGTACGTACATTTTTACTTGGCATTTGCTTTTTTTCGTAGAAAGTAGAGAGGAAACCAGTGGGGAGTAGATAACGCACAATACTTCCATTTTTTGAAAAGTAAAAGTGTGACACAATTTGATAATAATTTTACTGCTTTTGAGGGTGTTAAGAGCAAAAATATCAAAAAACTCACTATTCAAATTTCAAAACTCGCCTAAAATAAAAATACGCCAAGTTATCGGGTTATAAAAAATATCTACATATTCTGCAAGGAAAAAAAATATTTTAAGACAATGAACGCTCAAATTGGTTCCTTTTTGTGGCCGGAAAAAAAAATAAAATAGAAAACACTGAAAATGCAAATAGTATATTATTTTTATGCAAATATATTTGCATATTGTATAATATATTATGTATATTATATCGGTATTACAGTTGTTCGGGAATTAATTCCAGTAATGGCTAGTAATAGAAGCTATAGCTAGAAACTTCATATTACAATAAATAAATCCCAAACAATGAGACCTTAAAATAACGGGCCCAGAAAATTCACGAATTCAGTTCTGATTTAGTGAAAAATCATTTAATTAATCCAAAGACGAGTATCAGACATCATTCAGTACCAGTATCACACACCCCTGTCTGATACTAGGTTCTGTGATTGGGATGGCTATGACCAGTATCAGACACCCCCTGTCTGATTCTTAAACTGGCCCCAATTGAAAACCAGTATCAGACACCCTCGGAAATCGGTCATAATTTTGTTATTCCGAGCAAAAAGTCGCAATCTACCAATGTAAACCAATGGTAAACGGGATGGGAAAAATAGGGTAAATATGGCATGAGAAAGTTGCCCACCTCTTAGCCATGCTGTCTAGCATTCTTGCCTGATGAGAGCCTGATGTGGAAGCGTCCAGCAAGAACCGCCACCAAGCTGCCCATAACCTTCTCTGAGCTCGTAATTTCACTGGAACCCGCTAAATAGATCTGTATGCATCTGGTGACACTTGAAAAAGGGTTGAAACCCGTCGAGAACTCTTATTATCTGGCTTTTAAGTTGAAAGTGTCTGATACTGGACCAGTGTCTGAAACTGGTGCCTTCACCCTATTGCCCCTTGTACACCTCATACAAGTCTACACATGACGTTAGAAGGGGGATGACGGAGTTGTTTCAATTAAATCTCGAAAAGTCCTGCTGGTGAAAGTAATGGTATGTCTATGCTACAGGTACCTGTACAAGGCAAATTCTGGATTTCACCGTTTCGGATTAAGGTTAAAGCAGACTTGATCGCTATTAGTTACATATCTTTGAAGAAAGTTACCTCGAGCAACGAAGTCTGCTCATCATTATTCCGAAGTGGTAAAATCCACCATGTACCTACTTTAAAAATCTAAAAATTCCAAACAAAAATTCACGCCTCTATGTATGTGTCATGAGATTTTTCTTATTTAATGAAATTCAGCTGATTAAGTTCTAGGCAGCTTGGTTGTACATCTCAAAGTACGATCATTTGTTTCTCCCTCCTTTCACGACCACACTGATTGTTATCGACGTTTCACCTCGACCCTTACGCATTTAATTTAATACCTTTAATTAATTACAGACAGACCTCCTTCATCCGAGCATAGTCATTAAATTAGAGGAGAAAAAGTACAGCTTTAGAAAAGGGGTTGGGTATGAGATCAGAAACGGCGTTGCTATGGATGCTCGCTCCCTTCCTGTACATGTGTAAGACGTTATCTTGTTATTTATATTCACCCTATCCATTCCTCATCCCTCGGGTGCTACTTATTTTTTCATGGAGGACTTTAAACAATGAGCATACTAAATGGGTTCGTCAACCGCTGAGCTAGAAAATATTCCCTCTTTTACTTCCAAGGGGTTTTCAATCCACACTCCAGACATATTATGACACGATTTATTTCAATACAACGTATCGCACATTATTCGGTGCATGTACCGAAAAGTATGACCTAACTATTTTTTGATGAGACTCCAGAAAATGAAGAAGACCTCAAAACCGATTAATCACAGAAATTAATTATTTTTCTTCAGCTGTTTTCTAGCTAGACCGTTTTGGAGAAATGCATCAGCCAAAATAAAAGTACCTAATCAAATTTTTTGCAACTTTTGACTTTTGTTGATTTTAGCGAATTTTGCCAAATTTAATGATTGGCCTCTGGAAGAAACGAGAGGATACATCAAAAGACCTGTTTGAGGCGTAGATATCTGAGTTATCAAACATTCATTACAACGCCCTCTATGGTTTATCTACTGCCATGAGTGTAGCAAGAAAGCTAACAGCTGTACAGCTTGAGCCTCCGACTGGGAAAAGAAACTCCCGCTACATCTACAAGAAAACACAAACAACCATCCATATTGCAAAAGCAAGGGTTCTTCTCCACTTGACCATTGCGGCGAAAGCTGTGTGCCAAGCTTTTTTTTTATGTATTTCTTTATTTCCTTAACAACTCAGAGCAGAAAATAAATTAAATTCCATTCGCAAACCGGTTCAGGTAGGTGCGATCTGAATTTTCGTAAGCGTAAAAGATATTAAATATTTACTATATGTAAATTTTACTATATAGTATGTCGGCGCTACACGCCTCAGCTAATGAAAGTACCTACTCGATCGGCAATTTGGACCTCAGAACGCTACCTACACCTGAAAGAGCGAACTAGCGACTGGGCTGGAGCCAGAGCTTCGGAAAAGGGCCACGATAGGCAACACTGAAGATGACGAGGCAGTTTGGTTTACCGAATTCGAGAAGGGACTTGCGGTCGGATCATCCGACTCGGATGTGCATTGCTAAATTGTATTGTAAAAGGTGGAATAAAAGTGTCGAATCGGTCGTGTTCGGTCAAATTGTCAAGGACACCACCCCTTTTACGACATCAGAAGTGGGATTCCGGATCCGTCCATGGATTTCAACCTACTCGGTTCGGGGATCGACGACGCCGACGTATAAATAAAATAATGTAGATTCAAAAGACAGATTATCGGAATAAAATTTGATATCCGTGATCAGGTTTGTAGTCAGGAAACATCTCACTGCGCATGTTTCCGTTTTCTAGGACAAACCTAAAATCAAGGAGTAACAAACGAGCGGAAAGTGAATTACGAATTTACGGTGCCTTAATACGAAATTGGGAAAATTGAATTATCAGATGAAACCCCTTCGCTTAGTTTCCTCCTCGTTGACCGAAATGCCCATCATCGTTGCAGATCCGAGCAAGGTTTGCATTAAAGTTACAGGAGGAGTTGCTCCACCTGCTAGCCCGAAGGGTTTGATTGTGGCTGAATTTGTTTGTCGGTTTCAAGTTTTCAGAGGACTGACGCAGCTCTGTAATCCCCGTATAACACTAATTGGAGAGGCCTTCAGGTCCTTAGGGCCAGCCTCGTTGCTTCCCGTACTTCTCATTTCTCACTTCCTAGTCGGCTCCGCTTCTTCTTCAACCTTCCTGTCCTTTCTAATTTAGGAAGGCTCGTGTCATTAAATGTGAAAATCACATGTCACGTGGGCGAGGTAAGCACAAAGAATTAACCCACGCGTTCAGAAGAAGAGGCTGCCTGAAATATCTGAAACGTGGGCAAAAGGGCCTGTCGATTGCGCCAACGAAAATCACTTTTATTTGACGAAATTCGACAAAATTGAATACTGTCTTACTGGAAAATGGCCTATCTAAAAGCATTGCCTGGACAATATATGTACAGCGAGTTGGGGATACCGTGGGTTTCGAATTCGTACCATTGGCAAGCGAACACGGTGATCTCGTCTGTTCAAATTCGCTTCATTCGACTTTATTTGCAATCAGTTAAAATAATGTGCCCACAAAATGTGTTCTCTTTGCTAGCCATATGTGGATTTAACCGCTAACATTGTATTAGGAAATACAAATGGCGCAACTATGAAAAATATGATTTTGGCTAGGGGCTTTGAAAAATACTTCAGAAGGAACTTTTTCGACCCTCCAACGGGCGCGTATCGATCAGTTTCAACAGAAGAAATGCGATTTTTGTTGCACTTATTTCGTATTTTAGACATTCCTGTACGCCCAAGCTCAAAGTTGTGCGACATTCCGCTATTATTCGGGATGTACTATATTCTCGGCGGGACTCGGTGCGGAAGGGTTGTTTAGACTGGCCTCGTCGGTCCACTGCAGTTGATTCATGATCGAGTGTCTGGATTGTCCTCGGCTTTTGTTCTACTGCACATTTTGCCCACACTGTCCGTCACAGCCGTGTAGGGAGGCGTAACCGGCAACCGCCAGCCTCATTGTCATATCTGACAGGCCCAATTGCTCGCTGCCTCCTCACCCACTCTACATTTAGCAACTGCGAGCACTCGAGTATATAAATTATTGAGTTCGCATTTATCCGTGTTCATCCAATATCATGTTAGAAGAGGTTAACGTATTGAACTAATATGGAGTTTTGGCGGCAGCTAAGAAAAATCAAGAAATCGATGATTCCCAACTGGCTCGAGAAACGGTCAGATCCGCTCCGATTGTTTTTGCATGTACTGAGCACTGGAAATCTTTTTTCTGATGAAAATTTCGACGGTAGTAGACAAAACGCTCTTGCCCCTCTTTTTTCAGACTGCGGGAAAAGAGCGTTTTCAATTTCATGGCTAGTGAGAATGGTTAAAATGTGTCATAAGTTTCACATAAATTACGATCAGTAGGGCACTCGTTCGTTCTACTACAGGTGTGATGTTTTTTTCTCGGCAGAAATGCAAGGCAGCAAAAGCCATACGCTGCCTATCCAGAAGCGTGTGGGAAGCCGTTTGAAACGCCATCACAATAGCAGCTGCCGTTTCGCGACGCAGAAAAAAGGCCGTATAAGGCTCTCAGGTTGGGTCTATTGCCGAGGCCTTTACAGGCTGCCAGAGGGGAAGTAAATTGGTTTATTGTGTAGTTCGAGGATGATCCCCAGGATTCGGGGCTACGGAAGCGGCTCAAGTGGCGACCGGGGCAACCAAATCCCTTTCCCGAGATTCGTAATTTATGGTGTTAGCTTCTAATGGAGTTCCTCTTTCCCATGACCCGTACTGATGAATGTTCGGTGGACAAGTTCCGTACAAGGAATCGGCGAACGGCTCATCGTGATGTATGAGTGCATCGTTGCGCTACCGGAAAACATCTTGTGGAACCCATATTGGGTTTAACACAGCTACGAGCTCAGGAACATTATTTGTAGATATTTTCATAAATGGATGCTGAGTTTAATTGTTCTACGCTGATAACACTCAGTACTCCCCTGTATTGTTCAATGTATGGGTTCTCTGGGGAAAACATTTCCATGGTTGTGGATGGATGATCGACCCGTGAAAGATTACTGTTGTCATTAGATCAGGGGTAGGGTCTACCGTAAGAAATCTGCCTCCTGCAGACCAGGTTTATCTTTTTCTGGGTATCTATCATTTTCTGGGTCAAAAATCATTTGGTTAAATTCAGCTTGGGCTTTATTTCTTCATCTTTTTGTTTATACTTAGTGCCAAGAAACTGCGACATTCATGAATTATTTCGAGTTGGTTGCTGAAAAATCGTTGAGAACTTTATAGCGTTTCTACACGATGAGCTCTCCTTCGCAAGAACAGGGTTCGTATTGAGTGGATTTCCGGTGGCTGGCGATTGGTGGAGGTGGATCACGAGTGCCGGAAGTGCTCGGTGGCCACTTGGTTCGACTCCCTTAGTTCGAACAAGTATTTTTATTGTCCTGCCCGAGAGAGGGTTCTAAAACCGGGGCGGGTTATTCGATCTCTCTTGATCCCCAACAAGATGAAAAATTCTAATCAGCATTTCGTGTGATGATTAGTTGCCTTAGCAGAACTGAAACGCTTCGAGAGGTATTACAAAAGAAAACAGCGGGGATTCAGCCAAATCAATTAAATTAACATTAAAAAAAAAGTTTTTTCACTGCTCCCTTGAAATAGGTGAACACAGAGGTCTCTAAAAATGTTCAGACGGGTTAATCTAGTGATAAAAAATAAATTAATTCTGGCCAAGTTGGTAAAACTAAAACTCTTCAGACGGGCTGGGGCTGTATGGGGTCTTAATATTATTCATTTCGATACCTATTACCTTCTCACAATTTATATCGGTTCATTTGTCAAAAACCCACGGGAGCCTGGGTTCCGCTTGATGGGATGGGGATGAATTTATTTCCGGAGAGTGAAATTTATTTTTTCAGAAAACCAAATCAGCAAAAGCAGAAGCGCCTCTACTTGAATTGGACTTAGCTTTAGCAGCTTTTCCAATGGCTATATACGGGACGATTTCAAAAACATGAAAACCGACGACTAGCACTACACAGTGCAATTGAAGTTAACCCCACGTCCATGTCAAGTCACAGAGAATCCGGGGATATCTTTCAGTTATTTGCATATAGACGAGAACGTAGCTGCCACAGGCGCCCGACGTAATTCTGTAATTGTGAACGTTATTATACTCTTGCGCCAGGAACTATTGCCAAGGGAACAATTGAGTAGATTATAAATGACTACTTGAGGTATTAGTTTTCTAAGACGTACCTACTAGTTAGGAATTTAATTAAACAGAGGGGTAAATAACGGAGTAAAATAAAACCCGCCTACCCTGAAAAAAGAAAACTCATCTTTTTTTTCAATTTTTTCAACCAAGAATTAAATCGCTTAAAATTTGGTTTCATTTTTTATTACTTCCATTCAAACATTGGTCCTACAATGCAGCATTCAGCGTTGATATAGCCTAGTAAGTAATTGATGTTACCTATTTTAGCACACGTGTATTTTTCGTTGCGAAAATAGTTTTCTAGGCATAGCTCAACTCGTATTTAGGAAACGAATACGGCCAGCCGCTTATCAATCAGGTTAAAATAATGCACAATCGTGTAAACAAAGTGAGTGATATTCTGTCAGTTTCCAGCCAAAACAGCCTTGCGATCAATCCAGTGTAATGAGGCTGAAGCAAATGGAAAAGGAGCTTTCATGCGAATTGATATAAGCGGTAACCACAAAGCTAGAATGAACAATTATGTAAGAGAGGGGAAGGCACAATGGTTCGAGCAATCAGTTAATGAGCTCCGTCAAGAAGGAGTGTTTACATTGCCACGGAAATTGAATAGGGCCAGAGATTGGAGAGATGAATCGACTGGCCGGAGAGAATAGGAATACGGAATATTTTCAACTACGACGATGAGAACCGCCAAAAATAATTATATTTATAAAATTAAAACATTTCTACTTGTGCACATTTTTTAATGCTCCCCCACGCAGTATTAAATACTAATAGGTATGTCTTAATTTTATAAATATAATTATTTTTATTTTCCCGAAAATCGTTTATTACCTACCACTTGATCTTCAAACGCTTTAGGCTAAAGGGGACGTGGCGAGTTAAAATTAGCCTTCACTCATGTTTCTTTAATCCTAACTTTGAATGAACCTCTGGCGTGCCTAGCGCTCAATTAAATTTGGGCCTATCTCTTGTTGGAAGCCAGTGCCATATTACCACAAAACGACTCAAATTATTGGCGTAGGTTGGAGCCAAAGTGAACAGATTGCCGACGAATCACGTAAATTTCATTTGATTCCAGGTGACCTATGGCTTACCCCATTAAATTAACGGATTTATCCCCAGGCCCTACCGCCTTCGCTCTTCAAAGTTCTTTTTTGGTTTAAATGCCGTTCAGCAATACGATCTAATGTACGGACTAGACCAAACTCAGTAAGAACTTTTACAATTGCCTACGATTACAAGACGTTTCCAACCGAAAAGAACGCCTGCACGACACTCTGGATATAAAGGTGAGGTATACACATTGCCCTTCACAGAACGAGGAAGCAAGGAAATTCGAATTTTGGTAATTACATGATGTATCTAGGGAGCGAAAGTTTCATAAATGTTGGCGATGGATATTATGGATCAGTAGTGTGCGCCCTGTTTCAAATTTGCTGGGAAGCTGCCAGGTCCGCTGCAGTAAACATAACTTAATGCTACAACTGGTTCAATTATTTTCAAGATCCGGTTGTTATTCGATGCATAATGACGACCCAGGCAAGTTCCTATGTTGAAGATCCGGTTCGATCTTTCGTAGAATCTTCATGGTTTCATGGTGTCTACGGAATCTTTTCGTATATCAAACACGTAAGTACCTTCACCCAAGTATAATACAGGTAATGTAACAGCAATACCTACTTCGGTCACTTAGTGGATGCATCCGCGAACAATGAATTTGCAAAATTGGTAAGATGAATGGGATCTGGCTATGTTTTAACATGTACTTACTTGAAGCAATAAATTACGTCCGTTCAAGGAAAGTCGGGTTTATTTTCAACTCTATTATACAAATCACTAATGTCAACACAAACGACTCCTGCACCCTTGCCGTCTGCTTAGCTGAGGAGAAAGATAACTCAAAGGAAAGAGAGAAAAAATTGGTCATCATTCATAAGCAGCAGCGCAGGGCTGAGTGCTCCGAAATAAACCGCCAGCTTCTCGACTGGAGCCACGTCAGCTGAGGCACTGACAGAGAAAAGGCGTTGAAGATACATCGAGGCTTCCCCACCAATTAGAGGTTCCGTATGATTACCGGGTGTGAGTTGCTGTCCTCCGTGTACTGTATCAACGCCTTTGTGTTGGTGTTGGTAGCCTGAAGGTGAGCTGTGTCATGACAACTTCTCCGGCGCTTCTTGACACGCAGAAATAATTCACAGGCGTTTCTCTCCTCCCAGATCTGACGAGATGGATGGATGCTTCTTCTGTCTGAACATTCGCTCATTTTCTGTTGCACTCCGCCTAAAAAAAAGAAGAAACCCAGTGGTGTGTTGATAACACACAAAACTTACATATTTTGATACGTGAAATTTTGACAAAATTTGATTATATTTTGACTACTTTTGAGGGTGTTTAGAAAAATCAAAAAGCTCACTATGCGAATTTTAAACTCGCCTAAAATCAAAATACGTCTAGCTATCTGAATATAGAACAAAACCCACGTATTCTGAAAGGTAAAACAAAGAGTTTAAGACCAAGACCGCTAAAATCGGTTCGTTTTTGTGGCCGGGAAAACCCAAAATAGAAAAAACTTTTGGTGGTGTGTACTCGAAAGTGCTGATCCGAAATACTGAATAATTCAAATAACTGTTAACCTGGGTGATAGGTCTAGCCAAGACGAACATTCAGTTTACGAAATTTGAAAAAAGTAAAGAACTGAGAGAGATTTGAACGGAAATGACCACCAGTTGTTGAGTACCTAATATGGTAATATGCAGGTCAAAGCAACTTTTGAGAATTCTTAAAAATTTGGAATTGTGCTGAAAGTAAGAAGTACTTATTAGAACCTGTAAGAAAACTTCAAACAAAAATGGAATCCTTTCAGCAGCAAGATATTCACTACCTACTTAATCTATCATGCCATGTTCAGACGTTGGCACGTCCATTATCTTAGTTTACCTACAGTAATCCAAACTTTTCATACAAAGTAAAGGATGAACCAACTGAGGTCAGCGAGGCACCCGTCAATAATTGTGTTTGCGGGTAGAAATTTGATTTTACTTCACGGTTTCCTCACGTTTGTTGGGGGCAAAGCGGGTTTTCAACTTGGTGATCAATGGCAAAACAACGGAGGGAGGCTTACCGAGAGACTTTAATAACCACCCATTTAGGGGATGGCCATGGCCCCACGACACATTTTATTGTGTTTGTCCAAGGGTAAGGGAGGCTAAAGTCCGCTTGAACAGGGTCCGGGGTACAGTAGGGCCAAAGGACGTTATGAAACTGTTATGGCGGCTATGTGTGGATTTACTGGCCCAATAAAACCCCTTCCATGTACTAGCTCGGCTATTTTTCCCGTTCGCCTTTTTTGTTTTGTCAACGGAGAGTTTCAAGAGGCCTTCCTCGCTTGGTTTCGAAGTTTAATGCTGAAAGTGTGTCATTGCTCATGGCCTGAGACTAAAAAATCCCTTCCTCTACAATCTACAACAACGATAAATATAAATAGTGACTAATGAAGGGTTAACGTGAACAAGTCGAAGAAAAATGTGTTTGAGTGTACCTATCGGAATTTTTGTATTTTTCAGATTTTTCAGAAATATTTAAAAAAAATTATTCATATAGGTACTTGTGTGAGAGTAAGTGTAGGTATTGATAAACAGTATTATACATATATAGAATAAGAGCACTATTGAATAATTCGAATTTTACAGTTTTGATTAAAACTCTAAAGTTCTCAATAACCTCTTATGCCCATTACAATTATTTTCTATTGCTGAATTTAGGTAGAAAGTGATCTTAGGGTTCCTTGTACCAAAACCTTTTGTTGGCATTGTAGAACTTATTCTTCAACGCCAAAATTACGATGCAGAAATGGGCACCGTTAGACGGGAAAAAATTGTACCTACCTGTACAGATGACAGGATATTGATTTCTCGTGTAAACAAATGATAAACTGTGGCGTAACAAATGGCGTCGGTAGATGAATGGGTTGGCGCGCGGCTTGAAAATGGTTATCGATCGCCATTGGAACACGGGATGTACCTGTTAACCTTCTCCATTGTATTCCCTCTTGTGTGGGAAATTTGTTTATCTTGTAACTACCTGATACAGGCCGTATTAGGGCTGAGATTTTCACTCAGATTTATGCGATATTCACGTTTCAAGTTCGAAATTCGAATTTCGGTCCTTCAGAAGAGATTCGACCCTACACGCTCAAGTTTTTGAAATTTCTCGCTTACTTAGCAAAATAATTATTATTCAGAAAAATTACAAAAAAATAATAAGTGTAGGTAGATAGGTATCTTCTTGTTATATGGTGCTGTTTTTAAATGTGTTAAATAGTCACGATTTATCAAGCGACTGAAAATGTCGAGACATTGTTCTCAAGAAATTCTCGGGACCCTGCGGTTTTTCAAGTTTTCTGGATTGAAGAACTTTTTTGTCTGGTAGACGACTATGTGTAGTCTGATTTCTACTTAGTCATAAAATATCTTTTGGAAGTTTCCGGTTTCTTCGCATTTCTTACTTCCGTTCTTTCCGGTGCCGTTTGCACTCTTAGTGCAGAGCAATGCCGCAAGGGTGCGTTAACTTCGCCACCGACGTTTCCACCCCAGCCGACGGGGAAGTCCCGCTCAAATCAACCCCCTTTTCGCCTCTCCAATTCATTCGGCCGCGCTCCGGCTTGCCAGCAGAGTCTGTGTTCAGCTTTGGCTTGGGCCCTCCGCGTAATCTTTCCCACCCGGGTTGTACAGCGAAATTTCCATTTTTCGAGTTCACGGTTTTTTTCGTTTTCTGATATAAAAAAAACGTCATTTTTCATTGTACAGTGCCAAATTGATTTTTCCACCGATTCGGAAAAAAAATTCCCCTTAAAATTTAAATTTTGTTTTTACCCCGCATTGTGTTTTTATCGAGATTTGTACGGTAACCGCGGCTGTCGCTAATGAAACCATGAGCGACTCAGCTTGTGCGTCTCCGTCCAAGAGTTACTATTCGGATTCGGCATGCGCATCGCCAGCTCGGAGTATTCATTACGATTCTGTAGATTCCGGTTCGGAATGCGACAACGCCAACCTTGCGACTGAGACACCAGGAGATCCGGATCAGACAATAGTCGCCGGCTACCTCAAGTTCCGCGACTACAAGAAAGTGAGCAATTTTTTGTGGAATTTTAGTTGGTGTTTTTGTTTTATACCACCTTCTTTTCTAGATAAGATAGACTACAAAAAAAGTTGAATTTATTTCAATTTAAAACCAACATTTCAGAGCCTCGAGTGATGAAATCATTTTGTTTTTATCAAGAAAATAGTTTTAGAAAAACTAAAAAAAGCAAATTTGACCGTTTTAATCATCTGGTGTCTCTTTTCCTTTTTTCTTGTTTGGGGGATTTCCAAGTCTAGCTTTAAAATAAGTAATAAATAAACCTATCCAGGTAACAGATGCTGAACCCTGCGTACGCGCTTTTGGTCCATTTTCTGAAAAGTGAGCGATCGGTCGAAAATTCGTTGTTGAACATTTCAAGAGGTGCAGATTCCGCATCTGCAATAAAATTCCCCACCGCTCGGAATTTTCTGAATGGATGAAGCTAAAGTAGGTTTTTGAACTTTTCATTTCAAACGCCTCAATTTTATCTCCAGAGAATTAACGAAACAGGCAAGTGAGCATTTTTGAACAATGTTTGAAAACTCTTTTTTCGGGGGTTATAGTTTTAGCGGCAATGCTCAACGGGTCAAAATCAATTGCAATCTTAGTGACCTATTTTTAATTTTTCAAAAACTTTCACAAACTCGTCACGATTGTTACAGAATCTTAAGCCTATTTACTCTCCTAAAAGTAAAGACCGGGGTCTCTAAAAACCAAGAAAAATCAAATTGGAACTGGGAAAAAATATTGCCCTGATTTGTAATCGAATTTTGTTTGTATCGACTAACGAGATGATTAAAAATCACATACTTTTTTCCTTTCGACACACCCCAGTTTCTACATACGAATGATTTGAGCGTTTAAAATCTTTATTGTATCTTGCAGAATCCTTGGACACTTTTTGTATTTCGATAAGATGACGTATTTTGATTGTAGTTGAGTTTTAAAATTCGTTTCTTGACATTTTTGATCCAAACAGGCTCCAGAGTAGCCAAAATATAATCAAATTGTGTCAAAAATTTACGAATTAAATCAAATCTCATAAGGAAGTATTGTGTGTTATCTACGCACCGCTGGTTTTATTATCCTGCCATCGTGCATGATGGAAAGTTTTTGAAGTCACTCCAGAGACCCTTACTCCTCTCATAGGTACACAAGCTGATGATATCCTCGACAAATTTACGCAAACTTTGACAGGAATTTTCGTTCAGTCGCTTGTCCCATAAGGCGAAGCAATTAATTTCGTTAAAATGAAATGGAATGGTGTAATTCGCGATTAGAAAGAGGCACCTGCCCAGTTTCCTTTGCTCCTCTGTTAAGTGGAAGTAAACATATTTTACATCTCAATTGGTTCACAGTCACCCCTTGGGGTACGCGTAGATCAAATATTCACTCGGACCAGGTTCCTGGGGGCGATCCGATATCAAGGCCTGGGGCGCGGGCCTGTTGTTTGCTCTGAGGATGCCTAGGGGTAGGTGGCAGGCCAGGGGTGGAGGGGGCTTACGTCGTCCTGGTACTCCGTATCGAAGGTATATGCAGCCAGTGCCAGGGAGGATTCGTCCTAAACAAATATGTGTTAATCGAAACAGGGGATGCTTTTAGGAGTCAGGAGCTTCTGATTAATGACACCGCTCCCAAGCCCCGGCTTCCAATTTTCTGTCGTTATTTTCATGAGAACGAAGGGTATCGAATGTAGGATGGGCTTGTTCTAATTTACCTAATGGATCAACTGTGAAGGTTTTTTTCACGCTGAGATCAGGAAACCGACAGAACTGTGGAAAACCAAATGAACGTGAAATCGATTTGTACCAACGGGATTTCCGCCGTGCTGAACATGTCGTGTTTTATTGTCAGTCTTTTTGGAATAGAAAATCCTTTCAAGAGACGAGCCCTGTGGTCGATAATATTCTTGAGATGTTTTGATTTGTGATGATTTGAAGCATATTATTCGTAGTTCGACACTACGAACAGTAGCCATCATCAAGTGGGATCGGTAATCGGTAGACTTCATGAGTAGAAGGTATCTAGAGCTTTCTCGAGGACAGTTCTGGATTTGGTTAAATAGAAAACGCACGTTTTGCTAGATGTGCATCCTTATATTCAGATAACGGGGAATTTTCCCAACTACAGCGTGATTGTTTCCCCAGAACATAAACGAATCATCAGGCTTATCTTTAGTCTGCATGCCGCAATGATATGATTTTACCATTACAGTCTAAGCAGTCTCCTTGGCAAATAACATGCCCACCCCTTACTCTGATTTTAGTTCCACGGACTTATTTTTTTCATATTCACGGATTTGTTCCTGACTGCAACACGATTGGTAACGTAAGAACAATCACTCTTCACTTGAGTGCAGTAGATATGACCCAAATAATAATTTTTCGAAGTTTCTATAGCGTTTGCATAGGCTAAAGAAATTGTACCTGATAAAAATAACAATAACCTGTAAATACTCTCAATCCATATTTGCGGTCGATTGTGGAAAGTGTCGTGTGAATATAACTTGTTATATCGCGTTCTATTAGTACCTATTCATTGGCCATCACGTCGAAGAGATGACAGATCACGTGATATTGATAATGTCGTGATAGCGTATACATGTTCGGGAAACATTCGGATGAGAAGTGGCTTTCATGTTTTGATAGTATTGTAGACGAACCTTGTTATGGGTTCTAATGGTAAATCAACACGCGAAGTGGCCCATCCGAGACCGCATTGAGGTAGGGCATACGGAACTTTGAGGGATGGGGGTGCCGTGGAAAAGAAAACCAATCAAATAATGTACACTCACTTTTTGGCACTTACTTTATCGCTTACTGAGGAAAAGCAGTTACTTCCGTTTATTGTCAGCACTCTGAAAGCTACAATAGTAGCCGTAGTAGTAGCAGATACAGGGTGTAGACACTCTCTACATCATTTCTGCGTTACTTCACTGGAGGGATGGGAAATCGGTCACCAACAATCAATTTTCGAAATTTGGAATAAAGTCGGTTAGGTACTAATATTGACACTTTTTAGTTATCATATTATGATTATATTATATTATAAAGGTCCGTACATTTGGAGTGCAAAAACCCTATTGACATCCTTTTATGGAATCCTGCTCCACCTACTAAGATTCGTACGCCGAGTTGTCATGGTAACAGCGTATCCGTATTACAGGTTCGATAATATCGTATGATATTATCATGATACGTATCAAGTTGAAGTTGCGTGTCCAAAAATTTGGTGCATTTAGCGTCCCGAACTCTTATAAATAGTAATTTTACCCTGTAGTTAATATATAGCTATTTATTTATAGTCATTCGGATTCAATGCGCGGAAGAAAGAAAATTGAAACTAGACGGCCGTTCCAGCGATGGCGGGGGACGTTTGCTATATCTTTCACGCCTCACGTTCATCAGATAAAAACTTGGGGAGTAAGTACTATAAACAGACTTTAGGTTGTAAAAACCTCTAAATCTTCCATTTCCTTTTCGCTCCTCAAGACCGTCTGTACTTTCTCGACGCTTTACTTCGAAGGCTCTTCCGCAGCGAAGGCCTATGTGCAATAAAAACCGAAGTAACTGTTCGTCTCGGCGAGCACTTGGCTCTTTTTGCCCGACGCAGTTGGTTGCCCCCCGGGCTGTGTATCCCCCGAGTCGTCCCTTTACGTCGTCGCAGTATAGCATGGGCCTCGAGCAAGGCAATAGGCAACTGAGTCCTTTTCACTTGTGCAAAAGTACAGCACCAAATGCGCACAGTTAGTGGCTTAAAAGGGGACAGAGCAACTCTCTGCCTTGTAGAACTGCAATGAATAGAGCCGCGGAGCAATTTCGTAAATTTTCAAAGAACCTTATACAGAAAGAGTTGTCCAACGTCTACTAGCGGACCAAAATTTCCTCCAATCTGTGTCCAGTCCTCGCAGAAATTTGAGATGCCTACAGATCTATAAAGATGGATGATCGACCCTCGAATAATGCTACTATGATGTCATCTGATGTTAATCTGACCGCACCCTTGATCAGCTGACATCATAGCAGCTTCAGATTTATGCCTATCGTACTATATAGATTTTAATGTAAGAATAGGTACTAAGAAATGATTGCCTGCAGAAATGGTAGGGAATACAAAAGTGCAGCCCACACGGAACTTTATTGATGAAATGGTGGATCAAAAAGGAAAACGATTCCTAGAGTGGTGTGAGGAACACGATCTTGTGGTATTAATGGCAGGACGCCGGAGGACTTCGAGGGAATTTTTACATACTTGAGCATGAATGGTTCATCGGTGCCTGATCGAAGTATCCAGCATATTGCCGGACGTGATTGATTGTTTTGAGGTTGTCATGCCTCTCGATCCAATAGTGGAAAAACGACAGACGGTCAATCGACCATTGTCCACGATGAATGTAACCATTTTAATTTTACTTTCATTTTTCTGTCAATGAAGCATCTTTACCTACTACTACACAACTACTACTAATAGCACTATCTAGAGTATTTTCGACGAGTGGCTGAATACAAAGTGGTTCGGTGACGCATGGATTGCACGTGGAACAAATTCGAAACGAAGTGAAATACGTTATGCAAATACTTCCCCGGGCAGGTTGTTTAATTTTTTGCCTCGAATAAATATTTAAAGTGCAGCCGATATTTGGCAAGTTAAATCCGCCGATTCCGCCTCTGGCAAGCTCGCTTTTAAAACGGCAGGATGCTCTTTGGGGTGGCTCTCAATAGCCGGAGTACTGCAGGCTAGCTAAACAACCCCCCGTGTAAACAAGGTCAACCTGTTCGAGCATTGAAAGGCGAAGTACAGGAGTGCGGGCGACTCGAATGATGATCGCGAGTTGACCGATTGCTGCAAATTCAACGTCAGTGATAGCCGCGTACCTAGTCGACAGAAGGCGGTCAATCGAATTTGACAGTGGCCATTTCGAATCGCCGGGCGGTGCTGTTGGATATCATCAATAAAATCAATAAGACAATATCATAAAAAACATCAATAATATCAATAACACCAAAAACACAAATAACATCAACAACATTATTGACATCATAAACACCAATAACTCCAATTACATCAATAACACTGATAACATCGATGACAATAATCACATCAGTAAATTCAACCAAACTACCAACTGAGTACCACCGATAACATAAATAACTCGAACAGAGATAGAATATAACTTGGGAATTTTGTTGATGTAGGGTGGTTTTTTAACCAACCCCATTTCCGGAGGCGGATACGCATTACACCGACCGTCCACCCTCTCTCTTGAATTTATCTATAATCAAATTGAACCCGGGATGAGCTTGTGCTCCTAACAAAACATAAACTTGTTTACGATAACTTCTTGTCAGTTACGCCGGTCGAGGAGAAGAAAGGTTAACGTCGCGCCGATGAGACTACAGCCTCGGGGGTCTCGACCTTGTTCGGTGGCTGTCTGTTTATAAGCGCCATACAGAGAGAGGCGCGCGTGTGAGCTCACCTTCGGCGTCAGCGTATTAACTCGATTTCAGTGTGCGGTAGGGCGGTTACGCGGGTAATTAATCAAACAAGCGGCCTCCCTACCGCTTTGCCCTAAGGGTAACCCTCGTCACTTGGTTCCTGAGCTACTTCATCTGTGGAGGCGAGCGAATTTAATTTTCAGCTCTGTTCCTTTGCACCTCGCACGACTTGGCTGGGTGTCATAATATCTTTACGCATGGATAGCTGAATTCATTTGGGTAAAAGGGGTTTGAAATAAATAAAAATAACGTTTTATTCGCTAAAATCGACGTTCGAAATTGTAGTAGATTGCCCTCGACAACCTACTGCCCTGGACTGGTCACTCAATATCATCCATCAATATCAATATCTCAATATCATTGATTATTGGTCTGGAACTTGCCTACTCTCTTGAGATTACCAAATATCACATATGGCGACGAGGGTGCCAAGAAAAAGAATTTGTGCTTCAATTTCTGTGTAACCCTAGAACCAACGGCTTGGCAGAAAGGGCACTGAAATCTATAAGGACAGAATGACGCCTGACCACTAAAATCGTAGTAAGCGAAACCACTGCCATCGCATACTCTCCATCGATCTGCCCGTTTCCTATAAATTTTAGAACACGAGCAGCTAACTGCTAATTGATGAAATTTGACAAATAAAAATAGCATCGTGTAATATCCTTCTTCTCAAATAAATTATTCGGCGCCCTCCCCAGCAAACTGATTAAATGAAAATTATTGTCAGAGAAAAACTGTTCCTATCCGACAGCAATAAATGCTATGGAAGCCTGACGAGAGGCTTTTCACCGGAATAGCCAGGAAGTTAGTCGTTCAGCTTTGGTAAGCGGATCAACAGCCGATGGCGTGCCTACCTCCTGGGAAAGCGGATCCACAGTTACCGTCGATGGAACTCGGATCGAAGAGAGACAGGAGATACGAAATCTTCCAGGGAGCGAGTCAGATGGTTTATGTGTAAAGAAGTATTGCTTTGCTTGTGTCGTTCCCACGCCCCTAATGCGATTGCTCTCATGAATGAAAATTCGCGTCCTCGTCAGCTGTCGTCGCGTTGAGCCATCTTGTTCCACGCAACGTAGAAAATATAAATTTGGCGATTGTTTGAAAATTCAGGGGAAATTGAATGAAAGTTTCCTCAAAAGGCAGGCTTCGTATCAAGTGCAACGATTGCGAATAATAAAACGATCTTGTAGGAATGTAAAAAAAATCCAATATAGGTACCTCGGAGGAAAAAACGTGTTGAAAAGAGTCTTATTTAAAAATTACTCACTCTTCATCTTGATGCATAAATTCAAAAAAGGCAAACAGGGCACGGTGAAATCTGCGTATGAAATTGCCGCTGAAATCAATAGACGCTAACCATGCATCGGGGGAAATAGATAATTTCGTATTTCCTACAAGGTGAATCGGCACCGCTGTCGGGGTGCGGTACAAATAGAGCGGAAGTGACCGGAAAAGGCAGCTGATAGGCTCTCGCAAATGGAAACACGCTCCGCCTCGCAGTTTCGCATACTAAACCTATCAGAAAGGCTGAACCTGCGGAAATTTCGAAATTACACGATAAAACCGAAATTATCTTCTGCCGGTCTCTAATGGTGAGCGGTTTTCGCGATTCGACTAATCCGATTGGTCGGCCGCCGAGTAGGTCGTGAGTCGAGCACAAAACCATGAATGGAACGGGGGCAAGTGGGCGGTGATATACGTTCGAAGTGGATACCGGGAAAGTGGATCTCTCAGAACCGACCTGTGATGCTATGTCAACCTGTCCTCGCTATACAGCGGCCGCATACAGCGTTCTCGAATAAATGAATCTTTTTCGACCGACCGCGACCGCAAATCCGCGGTATCGAGCAATGTCGCCCGAAATTACAGGCCTTTTCTCGAAGGCGAAATGAATTTAAACGCGTTACACTGATGGTATAGGAACAAATTTGCCAGTAGCCTCGCAATAACTCTGGAGTCCAGCAGATGTCCCTGGTTCTGCCCTCTTTTTCAAAAGATTGATGAGATTCGATAACCTCTGTCCGCCAATGATGGCAGCGGGTATTCGACAGCAAAAGTGGCCTAACTTCCTCTCCCGCCCGGAATTTTCCGGCAAGTTGCAGGGGTCTACTTTATCACCTTCCGCCAGAGCTAGCGGGAAATAGATTGGGAGCAGAATAGCACTTTTCCAAACCTAATGCCTAGTAGGTCGTATAGAACAGCGCTATTTTCGACCGAACTCATTAGGTACGTGGCTACTACATTTTCATATCATAGCCAGACTGGGTGGAATCCGCTATATTAACTGTGAGGTACATACTTACCGGGCAAAAGCTAGATTCGATTTTATTATTCATGTTCATGAGAATTCACGTATTCCTCGGTCGCTTCAAGGTGGCGATTTTTAATTGATATGGGGTATTAGAGTTTTCGTGAAGCCGGGTGCAAATGAAGCCAAAAAAGTTATTTTTGGGCCAAAAACGTCATACTGGGTTTGTATAGTCCAGGAGAGCTGGTGGAGTGTGATTGCCAATGCCATATAACTTTGTGAAATACCTGCCTGAGAAGCTAAAGAAAGTAGGGATGTGTAACATATCGACGATGAAAGTGAGGTATCGCGTATCTCCTATTTCGTACCCGTACATGCACATTAGAGATGTCATAGAAATCCAATATGGTTACATAGGGTGCCATAAGAACGGTGGCGATATCACAAAATGGACATAATATGTTCATTGATGAATATTGCTTTCGTCAGGGAAATCAGGGATGCGTGTTACGACGATGAAAGTGAGATAACGTGTATGAATATTATTCTGCATTTATCGAGGTCAGTTCAACGGCTTGGTTCTACGTAAATCTCAGGTAACAACAGGCTGTTTCAAAAAGCGGAAGCCCCCAATCGAATAAAGCTCTTCTCATTTCACGCGACGTCTAGATTTTGCCCTCTAAAGGCGAAAACTGCTTCTTGTGAGGTTCTAAAGCAGCGTTAACCCGCTGAAACCAGGGGTAGGGCAAATGATTTAGTAACATCTGATAAGGCGGCCATCTTTATTTACAAGTGTAATACATTCAGATCCCGGGCAATAAATCAGCCTTTCCAATCCGCAACTCGGAATCGGAACCCTTTTTCACATTGCTACCCAACACGTTCGCCAAATTCTCAATTCACAACCACGAGAAATCCCATTCGCTACGTTTCTGGATACATCCAGCTGTATACAGCTTTGCTTCATCAGCCGTGTGTATGATATGAGCAGTTGACCCGAATTAACCTACTCCTGAAGTTACAGAAAGATTTACATTAGCTTAATTGCTGCTGAAAGCTTTGATGATAGATTCGTGATCAACAGCAACTAACGAATCGGTTGCTCTACGATCAACAGTCAATGAATTTTTGCCAACCGTTTTGAGTCTATCATATAGATGCCTTTTATGAATGAATTTCTCAGCACACGTTGGTGATGCGCACTGAATTCTGCATTGTGTTTTCATCTCACTACCGAATTTCATTGCACTCAATGATTGTTTCATACTAAGTAACTTAAAGCAGTTCTCTGGCTGTTTCTTTCCGCTCCAATTAAGTCGGCCATGCACTATATGATCGCTGGTGGAGGGTGAAAGAAAATGCATAGTGGTGATTGGTCGAGGTGGCGTCTCCGTTGAACCCGATAAATTTGATTGGGGTTTCCAAGCCACGTTTCCTTGTTCATCCCTCCTTCGACAGCAAGCAATCGGATAGTGTGTGGCAAAAAATTTGCATTAGCAGGCAACTGAAAATGTGTCGGCTGGATCCAGAAAGCTTGATCTGTTTCAATAAAAACATGGAAATCGTCATCCATGGAAATCCTGGAGAAGGAGAGTTACCTGGTTCAAAATCAAGATGTTAACGAGTTCCTAACCTTGAAACCGTAAAATACAAAGTGAAGGCCAAGTCTTGGCTTGATTGACGATCTTTCATCGTTCAAATGGAGAGCCACAATAAAAAGAACTTCTTCTGGAAGAGGACCAAAAAAAAGCCGTCGATTCACATTAAGATCCGCGTTGAAAGATACGGGGAATCATAGTAGAAAGAATTTACCACCAACACCAACTCAATTTTCTTTTCCAATGAATATTTCACCAAACAGTAAAATGCAAACAAACGATATCGAAATGGAAAATTCAACAGGCGAAAAGTTTTCCACGATTTCAAACCAAACCATCTTCGCTAAATCACTCTCTTTGAGCCCGTTAGACGCGGGTTTCTTCTCTTTTGTAAAACCCTGATTGGAGCAGTTCTTTTTCCGCTGTTGGTTTGAGCAATAAAATATAAAAAGGATCCCCTACGTTTGCGCTCTACAAAGGGAAAAGTAAAAAAAGTTGAAAATCAACGTGTCGCGTTGTCAAAATTTGTGCGAGCTCTTCAAAGTTTGAAGTTCAAACAAACGGTTACTGATGAAGAAGAGCTCAAATATAACATGCCTTGATTCGTGGAAAATTCCAAAACGTTGATTTTGGTGGGGTCCTATCAAAACACTCAAATGTATATCACCCATGGTGAATATCAGGTAATTTCCTAGCTAATTAAATGCATCGCTTTTTTTTTAGATGTTGGAAAATTCGTTTCTTATTTTTCTATGCATGCGGTAGGTACCTTAAATGAACCTTGATTATTTGTCCTGCTAACTTTTCATACTTCCATTTCAGTCTAGTGGTGTTGAGGGGGATTGCAGTACTTGTTTTTCAGTATTATCATTTATTGGAAAATCAAGGCCATGATGTGATACCCATCTCAAAAACAAGTATTGGCTAGTTCTAATTTCTACCAGAAGTTTGAAATTTGGAATCACAGTGTATCATCAACGCACAACTAGTTTACTCTTGCTACCTATTACGTCTCTATCAGGTATAGGGAAGATATTAAATTCCGCGAGATGATCACGTAGTTTTCCACGATACCATCTCCCCTCGGCCCTTGGAGAATAGAGTTACTCCCGTGGAAAACCCAATAAATAATTTCCCAGACCGAAATGAAGTGAACCTTCTTCCAAAAGATTCTTCCACTCTGTTGGACGGGGATTACATCGGTATTTTCCCTCGACTCTTTCCCTCTGCGTCTCGCTCGCTTCAAATATATTTTCCCATCTCTGCCTCAACAGACTTTGGTGGGGAATGCGCTTTTAAAGCTATTGCCGAGCCCATAAATTTCTTTCGCGGTCGCGCGATCCGAATGATGGAGTCGCCTTCTACCTGAGCTCGGCCGGTTATTTTCGCATTATCTGGGCCATCCTCGGTCTTCAGTTGCTGACGGCTACACAGATAACAGAGTAAATAGAGACGAATCGCTGCCCATCTGTTTTCAGCCAGTCAACACGTGCAACTAATTTTATTTCAGTCTGAAGAAACGATTCTTATACCGTAGATAGGGGTTTTCCACCAACTCAAACGGACGTAGGTAATAGAAATTAGGTAATAGTAGTAAAAAAAGATATTTCAAATAAAAAACTAGAATTCAACACCGCTTCTCACTGCTTTGTTAGATGTTCATCAAAAACTAGATCAGAGTAGTGAGAGTTGGTAGAAGGATTCTGATAGATGCTTTTGAGAGGATTGCCGTAGTGTCGATGGAGAATGAGGTTTTTTCTCTCAAAAATTCCGAATGGTTAAGTCCTACCTCCTTACCTGAACAAAAATGTCGGGCCCTCCTTCGTTTTCATCATACCTGCTCAATGAACTGAGTGAAGAAAGTTGGTAGGATTGTGGTAGATTTCGCACATTTTCCGGAATACGTCAATTTTGAGGTACCTACTTTGCCTCGGTAGGGCCTATTAAGTAGGCGCTGCCAAGATAGTATGACAGGGTCTGATAGCCGAACTTAACGAGACCCTAGCGTGCTTGCAACCATTTATTGAAGGTTATTACCATGCATCTGGATTGTTCCATATGAAAATTTTTCCTCTCATCGTTCGTCCATTTTTCCGTATTAATTACATTAGGTAAGTTGAGACTCTCAGGTTGTTAGCTCGATTATTTTATCGAAAACTGTCATTTTGCTGTATTAACCTATTACCTAATACATGATGAATTCAAGATATTTGGTCCTGAGGTGCCACGATGTGGACCAGAGGGCCTATTCTGTAAAATGAAAGCAATTGTCTTTGGAAATTGATATCGATTTGCTACGGCAAATTTAATGCCAAAATAAGACAATTTGTGTCGACAGTGACTGCCAAGAAATTTCCAAAATGCCTTAAAATTTACAAAATGTCTTGAAATTTACAAAATAGGTCCCCTGAACAAGAATCCTGGAAAAAAGGTTTGTTCCAATTAACCTATCTCCGCCTACCCGCCTTCAAACCCCTCGAACTTCTACCGAGATATAAGACAGTGTTACTGAATTGGTGCAGCTATTATGCTTATTTCCGATTAAAGTCAATCCGTTCATAAAGTTCAACAAAGTTATCAAGAGTAACCATGTCCGGATTGCCTCTAATTTATGTGAGAGTTCCCTCCCGTCGTCTCCGTTCGTTGATGAGGACAGTGACTCCTTTCATCGCTTTGCGCATGCTTGAGGCACCTACAAAGTCACTAACGAAATACCTATTTCAGGACTCAGTGAATTACTCATCGATAACAGCATACAGAAGACTGTACTCAATTTATCGCCATAGGACCGGATGCCTGACTAATGCAGGCGCGAATAACGTTTACTCTAACGGCGGGCATTTCCATCTTTTGAATACCCGGAAGGAACTTGAGGTGGAAAAAATGCGGAAAAGAAAAACCGCCAGAGCCGGTCGAGTCCTTTCAATTATTACCGGAGCAGCATTGAAGGGTGAGCGAAAACCGAGTAAAAGGCGAACTCTTTCTTAGCCTCAGGCGTCGTTAGGAGCAGCTCAGAAGAGTCAGAGGTAAAGGTCTGACTAGGATGGTGACGTAGAATGGATAGGTGAGGTAAGCCCGTTGAAGAAGAGCTCTTCGAAATACGAGGGGTGGTCTGTTTTTGTGGAGACCAAAAGAACACGCATGGCCTCCCTTATCCTGTGACGGTGCTCTATACGCCTTTCGAAAAGAAACGCTCCTTGGTCCGTTGGTAGTCCCATGTTCTGCTACCATGTGAGTATACGACAAACTTATGCATCGCAAAAAATGTAAGAAGCAGAGGATTACAGAGCGATTTGGCGGAAGCTTCATTAAATCTGGTGAAGTTCATCGACCTTGAGTAAAATCGGCCTAAAATCTGCTACTTGCTGGTTGAATTCAAAATTTATATTTAATAGTGGTTGAAATCAGGGTTTTCCACTAGGAGATTTTAATTGCAAGAATCGTTATATTGCAGATCTGTATTTTACATCCTTTGAAACGAAATATTCCAAAGTTAGCACCACCACTTTTATACCAGGCATAGGTGAGTCCAAGAACGCTCAAATCGGTTCATTTTTGTGACCAGGAAAACGGGTGATAGGTCTTACTGAGACAAACATCCCAGTTCAAGAAATTTGAAAAAAGGTTAAGAATTGAGGGAGTCATGGCCATTTTTGTAAATGACCAAAGACGGGAACGCAGGCACTTGTTCAGGAAGCAATTCTGAGTAAAAGGGTATTAGTAACGTTTTACTGTGAACGCGGATGGTCGGATGGTGTCATGAATGAATGAATGAATGAATGAAAATTAAATTTATTCCTCTATAAATTACAATATAGATTTAGAAATATATTACAGATTATGGCAAGGTCGGAATTTACCCCAAAACCAAGGACGTTGGTCCTGTGCGGTTTTGGGGGTAGTCATGGTCTGAGAACAATCTATTGTACAATGCTTGTAGAAAATTAAATTAGGTAGCCTCTCTCATTGATTATATTTTTTTTTTGTTTTTTTATTTATTTTATTTGTTTACTTTTTTTTTTTTTTTTTTAATTGCATTTTAAGGGGCGTACATGCTCCTTAGAGCCTCCCCAGCACCCGCCGAGCCCCTCGAGATGAGCCAGGAGAAAATTCTTTTTTTGTAAACGGAGCGTGAGAAGCCAGAGGGGGAGTGCAATTCCTCGGGGAGGTGACGAAGGAGGTGGGGGAGGCTGTTGTATATATGTCTATTGGAAGACCATAATCGGGTGTGGGGTGCGGGAATAACGGCTAGGGAGGTGAGGCGGACAGGGTATCGCGAGTTTCGGGGATAATTAAATAAGTCGGAGTGTTTATGATAAAATAGTAAGGCGGATTTTAGATACAACTGTTGTAAAGAGAAAACGGGAATTGATTGAAAAAGCTGCTCGGTGGAGTATCTTTTGGGAAATTTGCCGATGATCTTTAGAATTGTCTTCTGGCACACCACGAGGGGCTCAAGTATCGAGGGGGCGGCGCCGCCCCATACTAGGATTCCAAAACTTATGATGCTCTGCACCAGTGCCTTGTATATTAATACGACGATATCCCGTGAAAGGCATCTCCTCAGTTTGTAGAATATATAAGCGAATTTTCTTAGTCTCGATGCAGTCTGGTGAATGTGCTTATCCCACTTAATATCCTCGTCGATCCATACGCCCAGATATCGAATGTGTGGTACTCTTTCGATCGTGGGGCATCCGCAGGAGTTATCCATGCCATTGTCACATACGTGTATGCCAATGTGGTGCTCATCCAGAAACCTCCTGGACGGGGAGTTCGATATAACCATGTACTTGGTTTTCTGGACGTTCAGGCTCAAGCTGTGCCCGCATAACCATTGAAATATCATGTTCATATCCTTGTTGGCCTTGGAGTACAGGTCAGTCCATGACTCAGCTTCACAAAGTATCGCTGTATCGTCGGCAAACAGGTACAGTTTTCCGTTTAGCGATAGGTTACTGATTTTGTTGATGAATAGAAGAAAGAAAATCGCGGCCAGGGTCCCGCCTTGAATTACTCCGTAATCTATGGGAAGCTCTGTACTGTCCTGGCCGCCAATGGACACCACCTGCCGACGGTTGCGGAAATAGCTCCTAGTCCATTCTAGCTCGACTCCCTCTATTCCATACTCAGGCAACATTTCCATTAAAGCCTCCCTGTCAATGGAATCAAAGGCCTTCGCCAAGTCGAGGGTGAGCAAAATACCTTTTTTTCCACGATCCAGGAGTGAGGTGATATCCCGCGTCATTTGGTAAAGCGCCTCCTCTACGCCAATACCTCTTCTAAACCCGTACTGATACGCTGACAGTAGACCATGATTTTCCAGGTATTCGCTCAATTGATTTTTGATCCAGCGTTCAATCATTTTAGATATTACGCTCATGAGCGATATTGGCCGATAATTGGACAGTTCCATCGGATCACCGTTCTTAAAAATCGGTATGACGCGTGCAGTTTTTAGAATGTCTGGGAACTTACCACTTATTAGGCTCATATTGATCACGTGCACAAATGCATCTTTCAGGCTGTTAAAGTTGTTTTTTATTACTTTCAGTGTGATACCGTCGACGCCAGGTGCGGACTTCCCATTCATTTCTTTTATTATCTTATCTAGATCTTGCGCTGTAATCGGCCGGAATGTGAATTTATCGGCAGGCGGGGCACGATTTCGTTCGAGATTGTAAGACAAGTCATCGTGTTTGTCGAGGATGCGCGGTATTTTATCAACCAAATTTTTCCCCACGTTGCAGAAATAAGCATTAAAGCTCTCAGCCACACTGAGTTGAGCCGACCGGATGTCAGAGTTAGGGGCTCGACACACCGCAGACACAAGTTTTTGAACAGAGTTGTCTTTGTGTTTCCCTTTACCCAGAAATTCTTCATTAATAATTTTCCATGTATCCTTGGGTTTGTTGGTCGTTTTGAACTCGTTTTTGTAATAGACGTCTTTGGCGGTTGTGATCAGTTTCTTAATCATATTTCGGTAGTACTTAATTCGTTTCTGCAGCTCGGGGTTGAATGGCTGTTTCACTGCTTTTTTACAAAGTTTATCTCTCATGCGGATCGCACATACAATACCCTTTGTGATCCAGGGGGTTAACTTTGTCTTAGCATGAGAACAAACTTTACGATTAGAAGCAGCGCTCAGACAGTTGCCTATCCCACGGATGAGATGCCCAGTCGCAGCGCTAATGTCAGTTTCGCTAATTACCACATTCCAGTCAAACTTGTCGATCTCGTTCGTAAGCATCGCGTCGTCAGTTTTGGTGTAATGCGTCGGGGGAGTCTTTTTATCCTCAGTTTTTGTGCTATCTACTGACGTAGCGGTACTGAAGTGATCCGTAATATAGGATTTTATAATACCAGTTGACATTTTAGTGTTTTTGACGCTTCTATAGAAGATGTGGTCGATGCAGCTGCTAGATGTAGCGTTAACTCTGGTGGGATTATTTACGAGGGAGCGAAAACCAATTTCTATCAAAGCTGAGCAATAATACAGAGCGTCCCCAGACAATTCATTAGAAATGTCTATGTTTATGTCGCCGATTACGAAGCAATGGTCGCTCCGACTTGGTCTAGACGTGATGTATTCGGTAAGATCGTCAGAAAATCTCTTGATCTCGCCGTGACCGTTTCTGTAGATGCCAATAATTTCGAACGTTTCAGGTCCGTGCGCGAAGCTGATGTGGATCGATGTTGCTAAATGTAGACCTACTATTTTCATAGTACAGTTGAGCACAGATTTAACATAAATCACCACACCATCATTCTTGTTTATGTGCTCGACGGTCTGGAATCGCTCAAAGCTAGGAAGATCGGTGAGTACCGGACAGCAATCAAGCTGTGCCTCCGTAAAAATGAGCACATCAAATGAAAAAAGTTCTTCTCCAGCCCAGATAACAAATTCTGAGAAGTTAGCATTAACTCCCCTGATATTTAAATGAAAGACAGACATTGCTCGGTTTATATTATATGTTGATGTAAAGGACGAAACAGTGTCATAATAAAGATCTACACCAAATTGCTCCAAATTAATATCACCGTTCGATAAATCACGAATGAAATTATCTTGCATTGAAAATATCAAAAAGCAACTTAAATTTACAAAGAGTTAATGTCCTCAAAGGATCTGATTGCAATTGCACGCTCACCTTCAGCTTTTCTCATGAAGACAGTAAAGTTCTTTACCCAGATGTACCTGAAGCCTTTTTCTTTCCCTTTACTTTTCGCACGTCGTAGAAGCTCAGCACGGAAAGAAGTGAGGTTTTCGTTGATGTAGATACGTTCCTTGGGCCAGTTCTTATGGATATCATTGGCAGTCAGGCTCTTGTCCAACCTTGCAGCCGCAACCAGGGTTTCGCGTGTCTCAGACGATTCCAGCTCGGCTAAAATTTTTCGCGGTCTATCCTTTCGGACCGGGCCGACGCGGAAAGCACGTTTTACTGCGCCACAGTTTACTTTAAGCGCCTGAGAAACCGCAGAAACGATCTGAATGCATTCCTCATTGTGCGTTTCTGGTACGCCATGCACTTCAACGGCAGCGCTTCTAGAGTTTTGTTCTAGAAGGTCCACTTTCTTTTGAAGCTCGCCGACTGTGGTTTTTAGCTCGGAGTTTTCCTTTTCCAGTGAAACCATTCAGGATTGTCATGAGTGGCCACCCTAGGAGCGTACACTATCCGATTGCTGACTGTTAGGGTGGGGATGAGTACGAGGCTTGGAAACGCCAATGAAATTTATTGGATTCAACGCCGACGCCCCTCGACCAATCACAGCAATGAATTTACATGCCCAACCACGGGCAATACGTAAAACATTTCTAGGCTTATTTTCTGATAAGGTATAATATAGGCATACATTGGAGAATTTTTTCTTGCATTCTACAAAACTACGAACGAGTTCATTAAAACAAAGATTCGCTCAATTCTTTCGTAATTTTCGCCGGTTGAAAATATGCCGTTCCCTTCACTCGATATTCATTAGGTTAATGCACAGCTTACCACGGAAATAAACCGGCGAGCTTTACGAGCGCAACAGTTTCCGCCGGCATGAAAACCTTGACAGTTATTTATTTTTATTTCCGGAAAGCGATGAAGCGAAAATGAAAATGTCTGGCGAGCTGGTGGAATAATTAAGAAGCCCGCGTTCCCAGCCACCGGCTTCCATTTTCCTCTTATTTTCTCACTGTGAAATAAGACTTCCCGCCCTGCCGTGTCCACGCTTTTCCGGACCAATAGTATCTCAAGCTTTCTTCATTTTTCCAATTTTCCCTTTCGTTTTATAGCTTTTCTTCGTCGCCTCGGTCGACTTCTTTTCTGGGGAGTTAATCCGAACAGAAGACGGTTGCCTGTCTTCGGGGGCCCCGAGCTTGGACCCTGAGCCGGCTAATAAAGCTGCGAATAACTGACTATAAAAGCTTTACTGCGTCTCGGGTTCCGTGTACAATGGAGTCCCCTTTTCTCTGCCCTTCATCGAAATTAAAGTACCACAACGTGATGATGGCTGTTCGGGGCATAATAAAAAATGAGAATCCTCCATATTGAGCAGTTTAATAGAGATTTTTCATGAAGGCAGTAGTTAGGATCATACTGGTTTAGCTACTGATGGGATGCTCTTGTTGCAGTTATTTGACACCTTTTCTGCGAGACAGTTAACGCTACTCGATTTATGGGTGATTCCACTAAAAGTGGCGAAATCGTGTCTTTTATTTATATCTTGAAAACTATTCGTAGTATTGCGATGGAACAAAAAGCGTTGTGATTAGATCGTTGGTCCCCATGCTCCGCACGTGTAAACTGTCCAAAAATATTATTAGCAAGTGGAGAAAAATATATAAATATAGCCGAAATGTCATTCCCCTGGCATGTCCCCACCCCTAGGTACGCTACTTCTTCAACCAACCCTGGTTATTCGGATCGAGATTTTCAGAATCTGCTAAAACGAATGCACTCAGTATATAGTCTCGTATTAGCTCCTCTGTTCTCATAATTTTAAATGCATAGGCTTCAATGTTAGAAGCAAAGAACAGCGTGTCCCCACCTTTTTGCGTCATTCCCCTGTAAAAACTTGTCACCCCCATAAATGGGAAACTATAACAGTTTCGGTAATTTTGAAAACGGCAGTTAGTAGCTCTGGAACTGTAGAACGTGCCTGACCTGCCAGATAACACTAGTGTTTGTTGAGAAGCCATCGAGAGGCGAAAAACAACCTCATTTATGGTGAGTATTTTTATTATGCGTCATTCCCCTGTATTCAATATCTTATCAAATTGAAGTAGTAAATTTTTCCCTCTGCCACTATTCTTTAGGTCTGGTGGTGCACCTTCCAGCGTATTTTTTTCAAAATTTAGGTACTGAAAGGAGGAGGGAAGAAATGGGAAAAACCGCGATTTGTCATTCCCCTGGCCGTCATTCCCCTGCATGTTCTGGATGGAGGTTTGTCAGCTAGGGCGCTGCTCCCTCAATTCTCAACCTTTTTTCAAATTTCTTGAACTGAAATGTTTGTCTCGGCAAGACCTAACACCCTGTTTAATCGAAATTTGGATAACGCACAGTACTTCCGATATATTTGAATTTATAGTGTTTTCTATTTTATTTTTTTCCGGCCACAAAAATGAACCGATTTGAGCGTTCTTGGTCTTAAAATCTTTGTTTTACCTAGCAGAATATGTGGATATTTTTTATATTCCAATATTGTAGCGTATTTTTATTTTGGGTGAATTTTAAAATTTGAATAGTGAATTTTTTGAGTTTTTGACCAAAACACTCCTAAAAACAGTCAAAATATGATCAAATTGTATCTCAATTTTACGTTTCAAATTATGGAAGTATTGTGTGTTATCTACGCACCATTGGTTTTCTTTTTACACATATTTATTCATCAGTGTGAGAACGTACCATTTTGGCATCATCGAATTCACCATTGACCATTACTCCTCAAATGATATGATGATAAATCGACGTACCTACTCCAATTATTTGAACTTTATTTTCTGAGATACCCAGACAAATAATGTACCCATGTCACTAATCTACTTAGCAGCGCTTAATTTGAGGTTTAAATAGATTTTTTTAAGTCTCTCAATTTTGTCATTCCCCTGGACCACTGATTTTTACCTAATCATGTCTGTAAACCCTCTCTGGGTGATGAAACTACACTGCTGGTATATAGTTTTCATTAATAGCAGGCAAATGAACAATTTCTCGTCGAAAAACATGCAAAATTTTATCATTGGTAAAACGGAATTTGCTGACCCCAATTTCGCCACTTTTAGTGGAATCACCCTTATGACGATGCACAGCTATCACTGCAGACTGGAAATGCACTTAGTTAAAGAAAGCACAATACTTCACTGAATAAAAGGGCGGACTACTGTTCATTAATTTTTGCGAAAAAGTGGAAATCAAACACAAACTGAAATACACAAGCATTCAATCTCAAACTGTCACTCACACCCAAACTGAAACTCGAACTTGAACTGAACCTCGAACTGTAACATTTCATACCTGGTTGCGCTCAAACTAAAACTCAGCCAGAACTTCGAGATCAAAGTCAACTTCGAGATCAAACTCAACTTCGAGATCAAAGTCAACCTCGAGTCCAAACTCAACTTCGAGATCAAAGTCAACTTCGAGTTCAAACTCAACTTCGAGATCAAAGTCAACTTCGAATTCAAACTCAACTTCGAGTTAAAACTCAACTTCGAGATCAAAGTCAACTTCGAGATCAAACTCAACTTCGAGTTCAAACTCAACTTCGAGTTCAAACTCAACTTCGAGATCAAAGTCAACTTCGAGTTCAAACTCAACTTCGAGATCAAAGTCAACTTCGAATTCAAACTCAACTTCGAGTTAAAACTCAACTTCGAGACCAAAGTCAAATTCCAGTTCAAACTCAACTTCGAGATCAAAGTCAACTTCGAATTCAAACTCAACTTCGAGATCAAAGTCAACTTCGAGATCAAAGTCAACTTCGAGATCAAAGCCAACTTCGAGTTCGAACTCAACTTCGAGCTCAAACTCAACTTCGAGATCAAAGTCAACTCCGAGTTCAACCTCAACTTCGAGATCAAACTCAACATCGCGTTCAAACTCAACTTCGAGTTCAAACACAACTTCTAGTTCAAACTCAACTTCTAGATCAAAGTCAACTTCGAGATCAAAGTAAACTTCGAGATCAAAGTCAACTTCGAGATCAAAGACAACTTCGAGGTCAAACTCAACTTCGACATCAAACTCAACATCGAGTTCAAACTCAACTTCGAGTTCAATCACAACTTCGAGTTCAAACTCAACTTCGAGATCAAACTCATCTTCGAGTACAAACACAACTTCTAGTTCAAACTCAACTTCGAGATCAAAGTCAACTTCGAGATCAAAGTAAACTTTGAGATCAAACTCAACTTCGAGATCAAAGACAACTTCGAGGTCAAACTCAACTTCGACATCAAACTCAACATCGAGTTCAAACTCAACTTCGAGTTCAATCACAACTTCGAGTTCAAACTCAACTTCGAGATCAAACTCATCTTCGAGTTCAAACACAACTTCTAGTTCAAACTCAACTTCGAGATCAAAGTCAACTTCGAGATCAAAGTAAACTTTGAGATCAAACTCAACTTCGAGATCAAAGACAACTTCGAGGTCAAACTCAACTTCGACATCAAACTCAACATCGAGTTCAAACTCAACTTCGAGTTCAATCACAACTTCGAGTTCAAACTCAACTTCGAGATCAAACTCATCTTCGAGTTCAAAGTCAACTTCGAGTTCAAACTCAACTTCGAGATCAACCTCAACTTCGACATCAAACTCAACATCGAGTTCAAACTCAACTTCGAGTTCAATCACAACTTCGAGTTCAAACACAACTTCTAGTTCGAACTCAACTTCGAGATCAAAGTCAACTTCGAGTTCAAACTCAACTTCGAGATCAAACTCAACTTCGAGATCAAACTCAACTTCGAGATCAAACTCATCTTCGAGTTCAAAGTCAACTTCGAGTTCAAACTCAACTTCGAGTTCAATCACAACTTCGAGTTCAAACTCAACTTCGAGATCAAACTCATCTTCGAGTTCAAAGTCAACTTCGAGTTCAAACACAACTTCGAGATCAAAGTCAACTTCGAGTTCAAACTCAACTTCGAGATCAAACTCAACTTCGAGATCAAACTCAACTTCGAGATCAAACTCATCTTCGAGTTCAAAGTCAACTTCGAGTTCAAACACAACTTCGAGATCAAAGTCAACTTCGAGTTCAAACTCAACTTCGAGATCAAACTCATCTTCGAGTTCAAAGTCAACTTCGAGATCAAAGTAGACTTCGAGTTCAAACTCAACTTCGAGATCAAACTCAACTTCGAGATCAAACTCAACTTCGAGATCAAACTCATCTTCGAGTTCAAACACAACTTCGAGATCAAAGTCAAGTCCGAGTTCAACCTCAACTTCGAGTTCAAACTCAACTTCGAGTTCAATCACAACTTCGAGTTCAAACACAACTTCTAGTTCAAACTCAACTTCGAGATCAAAGTAAACTTTGAGATCAAACTCAACTTCGAGATCAAACTCAACTTCGAGATCAAACTCAACTTCGAGATCAAACTCATCTTCGAGTTCAAACACAACTTCGAGATCAAAGTCAAGTCCGAGTTCAACCTCAACTTCGAGTTCAAACTCAACTTCGAGTTCAAACACAACTTCTAGTTCAAACTCAACTTCGAGATCAAAGTAAACTTTGAGATCAAACTCAACTTCGAGATCAAAGACAACTTCGAGGTCAAACTCAACTTCGACATCAAACTCAACATCGAGTTCAAACTCAACTTCGAGTTCAATCACAACTTCGAGTTCAAACTCAACTTCGAGATCAAACTCATCTTCGAGTTCAAAGTCAACTTCGAGTTCAAACACAACTTCGAGATCAAAGTCAACTTCGAGTTCAAACTCAACTTCGAGATCAAACTCAACTTTGAGATCAAACTCAACTTCGAGATCAAACTCATCTCCGAGTTCAAAGTCAACTTCGAGTTCAAACACAACTTCGAGATCAAAGTCAACTTCGAGTTCAAACTCAACTTCGAGATCAAAGTCAACTTCGAGTTCAAACTCAACTTCGAGTTCAATCACAACTTCGAGTTCAAACTCAACTTCGAGATCAAACTCATCTTCGAGTTCAAAGTCAACTTCGAGTTCAAACACAACTTCGAGATCAAACTCAACTTCGAGATCAAACTCATCTTCGAGTTCAAAGTCAACTTCGAGTTCAAACACAACTTCGAGATCAAAGTCAACTTCGAGTTCAAACTCAACTTCGAGATCAAACTCAACTTCGAGATCAAACTCAACTTCGAGATCAAACTCATCTTCGAGTTCAAAGTCAACTTCGAGTTCAAACACAACTTCGAGATCAAAGTCAACTTCGAGTTCAAACTCAACTTCGAGATCAAACTCATCTTCGAGTTCAAAGTCAACTTCGAGTTCAAACACAACTTCGAGATCAAAGTCAACTTCGAGTTCAAACTCAACTTCGAGTTCAATCACAACTTCGAGTTCAAACTCAACTTCGAGATCAAACTCATCTTCGAGTTCAAAGTCAACTTCGAGTTCAAACACAACTTCGAGATCAAACTCAACTTCGAGATCAAACTCAACTTCGAGATCAAACTCATCTTCGAGTTCAAAGTCAACTTCGAGTTCAAACACAACTTCGAGATCAAAGTCAAGTCCGAGTTCAACCTCAACTTCGAGTTCAAACACAATGTGCCACCACTCCAAATGGTGAGAAGGGGGTAACCCAGACGCGATGCTTTGAATTTGGCAGTTTTACCGTTTAAATAATCGATGATGATAACGCGCGATGGGCCAGCTTGTATCTTATGAATATCAGACGTACAAGCCAGAACTTCCAAGTCATGGAAAATTTTCATCGTGAATCCGTGCCATATTATTTTAACTAGTATTTGCTGCTTCCTGACTATGTTGAATTACTCAAAAAATTTGTACAAAATTTCACTCTCCTCTCTGTCAGCCTTCATTGAAACGGAGAGGAATGGATGTTACGTCAGCATGGTTGTAATTTCAAATCAGGACACGCTGTTGATGTTTGGATTGAACGAGCGATTGTTTGCTCAAGTTGATCGATCCCAGGTAGGGAGTCTACGGGGTTGTAAGACTTTGGGGTCCCCGATAGGTAGTCGATAATGGTGATTCTATTTGGCTCATATCCGCGGGGGGAGTTGAAAACTGGATCTATTAAGCTCATGTTAGTTGTCATGGTGCTTGTCATTTCCGGCATTGCAGCATTGCAAACATGCCGGTACTATGGTATTATGCAGGTACATACGGTATTATGTATTATCATTATGACATTTTGATTTGATGGTTTTACTCAATCTATAAGCTTTCTGAATTGATATAGCTGAAAATACGGAAAGGAGATAAAAATGCCTCACTTGCCCTTCACTCGAAATCGTCCATTCTTTCGTTTATTGAGGGAGATGTCTCATCAAAAGTCAGCATAATACGAGCCAATAATTCACTACGCAGTAACACCACATTTCATTATCCTTCACCCTGTAATGCAATCCCGAGGGAACAGGTTGCTCATAAAATGGCAAAATAACGGAAAATAATCTCACAATTTCGGAGCCATTAGTTTTCCCTCCAGTAAGCCATTGACGACAGTTGGAAATCAGAATTCTCCCTCTTCTCTTAACACTTCTTATTTTCCTCCCCTAGTCGAGATTTTTTCCCATTTCCTGCGACTTCCCCCAAACGCCCGGCATTTCGAAAGGTGCTCTTCTCTCTTGGCTTCCCGGACCTTGATAAAGTCTCATAACTAACAGCGTTTCCTCTCTCTCAGAATGAAAGTTCCTCCTTCGTCCCATTCTATCGTTGGAAGAAAGTACTGTTCCTTATCACTTTCCATTCTTCGTATCACATGTGTTTGGATGCGAATACGATTCGAGATGTACATGACCGGTCTCCGATATTGTAGTATTCGGTTTCAAGTGGGATGTATTCAAATTTCCGTTGGCTATGTGTACTTTTTAGTTTAGACGCGCAATGATTTAAAAACTTACTTATGGTGAGTGAAAAGCGATGAAATGGGAATCAATAGTTCCTTATTTTGGTCCAAACCTATACCAAATCGAATCGGTTGAGGAACCAATGTCTTGAATAAAATTTGAAGGATGGTAGGATAAAAATTCCAAACCCTCGTACAGTAAATTTGTAAATCCACCCAAAATGGAACGCCAAGGTACCCGGAATGGGCCCATGGTGAGTTCGTATACAATTTCCTCATACGTGGTGTCAATGTCATAATACTGCTATCAATTATAGAGAGATTTCATTATGGCAGAATTAAAGAAAATGTTGTGCCCAAAAGAGAACCAGATAGGCCAATCGAGTTGTTCTAATTAGAAGACACGAAGTTTTGGTCTCAATATGCAAACGAATTAAATTGAACATGATTTCAGAGCATGATAAGAACAGCGGTACGAGTTCGTTGAAACGGGGAGTTGGCTGACTGTGTTGTATATCACACAGTGGCTGTAGCTCAAGTAATTCGTTATCGAGATGGTTATCAGTATACCGCCCTCCAAGGCAGTTCAACAGAGATTCAACGGTTACGGCTTTCTCGGTCGTTTCTGACTCAGACGAGTAATGTCTTCCATTAATTAATTAGAACTGATGGTTGCCGATATGGCTGATTTGATGGCACGACTTTTGTCATAACGTGAACGCGTTCCGGATGGCTTCTTGTGAGATTGCCTTTTAGAATTTGGCCAATCTTCTGATTCAATTGAGACATTTTGAGGATTTTCAGATAATTGGATACAAAATATTCACTTGTATGGGAACAATTTTATAGTACTTAAATTACTTTATCTATAGGATTGCATTGACCTCTTAATGGCCAATTTTACCCACACTGTAAAATTAGCTTCCTACGCGTGTGAAGTTATTTTCAATTTTTGGTGATTTTATACAGTGATGGAAATGGTATAACTATCCTATTGTCAAATCAGTTTATTTCGCCGATATTTTGTATTTCTACCGACTACATCTTCCGAGATGTCACAGGAGAACACTTTGGTATAAGACGATCATTTCAATGCGTTAAAACTTGTTAGTATAGTTTATAGCATTTGGATAGTAATTTATTTTCGTCCAAGGAAATTTTAAAAATATTGCAGGTTATAATAATTTTTAACATTAACTGTGTGAGTGTAACCATGCAATAACAATAATTTGATATCAACCACTGGCCGTTCATGCTTTAAGTGACGCTGGAACCCCGTTGTATAGGAATCGGAAAATTTTACACCCCTCGCAATTCTCCGGAAGGGGTCCCACCAAAGGGCTATATAGGAGCTTCGAAGGTATGTGCAGGAAAAACCCCGCTCGTAAATTCTCCACCTCCCATTAATAATTTTATGGTCGGGATAAAATGATGGAAAGGCGAGGGTTAGGAGTTTTGATGTTGGCAGTTGAGGAAGCCGAAGAGTAGATATATTTCAAAACCTTTCAATGCCGCGTAGGCTCTTTTCACACTAGCTCTATTGGAGAGTTAAGCTCTACGGCTTTCCCCTACCGTTACAAGGAACTAAGGTGCAACGCTTTCAACTTGAATTTCTTTTCAAAAATATACCTCCTGCACTGTCTAATGCGAAACAAAATTTAAAAAAAAATGCATCTGTTTAAAAACTTTGCTTGCTTGTTGCTTCCTATGGTATTTTGGATGGGTGAGGACGAAAGCGTATTGTAAACTTATTCAAGCTCTATGCCCCACCACTGGGTTTTCAAGGTACCCTCCACGCACATAAAATCGGCCCTGAAGCCCGTATAACCGAAAGCGCGAGATCTCCAATCTTCAGATTCAAGAGCCTCCAAGCCTCCAAGTTGAGGGTTTTGAGAATTATGTGAGTGGCTTTATAATCCATTCCAAACGACGCATTCTTACCTGACTCCTCGAGGATACAGTCTAATATACGTGCCTAATTTTATTCTTAGGAATTCTTTGAATAACACATCTGCACTCTTCGAGAACCTATTTCTGAAATCCCTGATATTCCTGAACGTTCATGCCCCGAAAACCTGAATGTGCCGATTAGGCTTAAAAAATACGATAAAGGCCCATACTGATAAGCTAGTCAAGTCTCGTGGCTTGTAATTAACTGATAACATTGTTTTTACTCTGGACGCATCGGGGGAAAACTCGTCGTTTTGTCAGTTTTTATACCCTTTCTGCTCAACCCTTTTCCCCCGTTTGAACTGGTTTCGTTTTTCCCTGTAATCCTCGTAGATATCGCTTACTTTTCTGAAAAAAACCAACGTCGCTGGGAAACCAAACTTTGGATTATTCAACTTACCGAGTAATTTATAATTTGGAAATTTTTCACATGCGAGATAAAAAACTTTTCATCTACAGTCATTTAAAAATTATGAGTTGCACTGCCCAAATTTACATAGCAGGATGTTTTTTGTTACTTCACATTCAATACTGATGAGTGATGACCAACTGTGGTGTTTCATTATCATGCGAAACAGATTGTCTAAATATCGGTTCAACGGTATTTTGGTACCTACGATCCGAAAAATGAAAACCTTCTTCTTTCGCAAGAAAAGGCTTTAGCGTGCGCTAGGTTGATGGAACGGATTTCCATTTTTATTGCCAGCTTGATAAACTCCCTAGCCGATTACCTACAGCTCGAGTTCTCAATCGATCGACTTAACTTGATATCTAGTTAAGAAACGTTGTTAGTTTGGTAAGATTGTTTTTGTAATAACAGGATTGCCGATTTTGAAACTGATGCCATGGGTTCAGAAGTGTTTGGGTATTTTGCCGGATTACCCGTTTGATTTTCCAAAGGATATGGTATTTTTCCCAAAATGGTTATAAAACTATTTTTCGGCTAAAATTTGTGGATAGCGAATTCTTATTTTTTCAGATTCAGCCAAGTTGGGGGAGGAGGGGGTTCTACTTCAGCAATTTCAACTTTATAAGAACTCGTTGCATTCCTTGTTCATATAAAATGTGTGGAAACACAGATACATTGGGTTTCTGCATATTTTTTATAGACCCCTTATAGACCCTTTGTACCCAACGCCCTTCAATTGATGAAATTTCTATATACTGGCTCCTGTGGTCTACAATACTTACATTTTTATACCACACGTTTGCACCCTGAATGTCAATCGTCCATATTGTAAGGGCCAAAATTTGTTTGATGACTAGGTAATTTGTGAAATTTAAATTTTTGACAAATTATTTTTTTAGGCGTTAAAAATATTCTAAAATTTCCAAATTTGATTAGCCTTTGGTTAGTTAAGTATAATTGGTAAAATTATAAAATAAATATAAAATATAAAATAAAATATAAAATGGTTAATAAAATTAATTATTTATTAATAAAATTTATTATTAATAAAATATATTAATAAATAATATTAAATAATAATAAATATTAATAAAATATTATTAATAAAATATAAAATATAAAATATAAAATGGTTAACATAGACCATTTTCTGCCACCCTCTTGAGCGAATTCGAAATTTTCAAAAACGTACCTACTCCTCATGCAACAAATCTATTTTTACATAACAAATTTCAAAAAAATATAGCAATTAATTATTTTTTCTTGCATCATTCTTTCATTGCCAGGTATTTTGATATCTCAACATTTAATGATTTTTTTCAATCAACATGGTGCTGGGTGGGTGCGGGTTCACTGCAGCCCAATTTGCATTTTTCTCGGTTTTTCGGCTAAAATATTTTTCCCATATTTTCGTTGCCAAGAAGCATTCGTCAGTTACTAGACGTTCCCTATAGTTGGCGCAGGAAAAACCGTAAAATCGTATAGGTCGTGGGCTTGGTATCATTGCCGAGAGTCCTTCGAGTACGATGGAGAAAATTATAAGTTAACCCTGATTCAAGATGTGAAGGTATTCGTCAATCAAGTCGTACCTAGTTATTGACCAGACGGAATAACCGTGGGACTTGGAACGACTCGAATGGCCCGAAGCCATTTCGTCCTGTCGTGAAATGGTCCTCTTACCCCCGAATTCTCCATCCCCAAACGCTCTTTGGCAAACTACCCGTGTAATTCCCTTCATTTGAAAAGGCCTTCTTCCTTCTTTACTTTCTTAATTCAATGGAGCGCGTCTTGATCGACGACCCTAATGACCGCTCGGGATTTTTCTTCGGTCCAAACGGACGGAAAAAAGGTTCGCCGAGAGAAGAAACGAGAAAACGTTAGGGAACGACTTCCATTACGAGGTGAGAGCAAAGTGGAAGAGATTTGTTCTTTTGATGCGGGTTTTTATTAAAGAGGAAAAAAAAAATAAAAACACTGTCGAGAGCGAAAGATTTCGTATGGCCAGCTCCTGGCAGGAGTCCAGTACAAAGTAGGTAAGAAAGGATTTTGGATTTTACAAAGCGTAGGTATCAAATAAACCAAATACGTATAGTATACCAAATGTAAACGTATAAACCAAATAAGTATATTAAGTAGATTATACTTCCCTATTTAACTTTTTTTTTGGATGGTCATCGTTCCTTGGCATTGATATTGGGACACCCGTCAATTTACATCAGTCGATATTGTGTAGTCGACCTTTGGCGCTTTCGGCCTTCCCGCCATTTCCAGGAACAATATCTGACAGCTCATTTCTTATCAGGAGATGTGAGTTATGTCAACAGCACTACCTCTTTCAACAATAGAGCTTGCCGCAGGTGGCCTGCCGTTGGCTCGCAACGCAGATTCCCAGACTTTCCTTTACGAAGTTTACTTTTGAACCTCCTACCGTAAATACATCTAATTTCCACTATGATCTGAAAAACCTTGAACGGATTTCAATGCTGAAAATCTATTTAAACAAAACAAATCAAAATGAGCCAAATCCGAGAAAATTCTTTATCCCATTTTATATTGATCCAATTATGGATTCAATCACATACACGCGCCAGTAGTCCGTTCGATTCTGAGATTACTCACCGTTTCGAAATCGATTCACGAAACATCAAACGGTCTGAACGGGGGTAACCAATAACTTGCTAACAAGTGGCCAATAACACAATATGGTTCTCTCAAAGGAACTCCAGTTTTAAAGGTTTCTAACTGTAATTCTCTTTTCTTTTTAGTTTATCTCCTCTCCTTTCGGAACGCAAAAGGAAAAACAATTTATCAGGCGGAATTCGTTTCAAACAGAAGGGAAAAAGTGAGCCAGCACTGATGGAATAGCGGGGGTGATAAGGAGGATATTGAAGGGGGGAAGCTTCAATAAACTTCCAACCCGGGGAAACCCTCGCCATATGGCCCCGGAAAAGTCCATATTCGGTTGAAAAGTGTCAGCGTTGACATACGTGCTGGATGATTTCGTATTATTCGTCAAAACGTATTTAAATGTTAGAAGTTCGGCTGGGTTCAAGTATAAAACAGGAATTCGGGGCTCAATGCACAATGGAAGGAAAATAACGAGATTTTTTCAATTTGATTGTATACACTGAGAAAAAAAATAGGGCAAAAGTCGGTTGCGGGAATGCGGTTAATGGCTAGCAACCGCATTGCAACTTGGTTAATGTCAAAAGTCGGTTAATACAAATGCCGCCCCCGGAGTTGGTTAATGTAGGGCCGCCCCCAGCCAAAGTCGGTTAATACAAAAGTCGGTTAATTTACGTGAATGCGGTTAATGGCTAGCAACCGCCTAATAGTCGGTTAAACCCTAAGAAAAGTCGGTAAAACCTGCATTGCATCTTATCGGTAAAGCAGTACATTAGCCGTATATTTAGTCGGTTGTAGTCCTACATTGACCGCATGCCTAATCGGTCATGGTACTTCATTGACCGTATGCGTAGTCGGTTATAGTTCTACTTTAACCGCATGCCTAGTCGGTCATGGTACTTCATTGACCGCATACCTATTCGGTTATATTCGTACATTGACCGCATGCCTAATCGGTCATGGTACTTCATTGACCGTATGCCTAGTCGGTCATGGTAGGTACTTCATTGACCGCATACCTATTCGGTTATATTCCTACATTGACCGCATGCCTAATCGGTCATGGTGCTTCATTGACCGTATGCGTAGTCGGTTATAGTTCTACTTTAACCGCATACCTAGTCGGTCAAGGTACTTCATTGACCGCATACCTATTCGGTTATATTCGTGCATTGACCGCATGCCTAATCGGTCATGGTACTTCATTGACCGTATGCGTAGTCGGTTATAGTTCTACTTCAACCGCATACCTAGTCGGTTTTATTCGTACATTGACCGCATGCCTAATCGGTCATGGTACTTCATTGACCGTATGCGTAGTCGGTCACTGTACTACATTGACCGCATTCCACAGTGGAGTACATCAACCGACCAGAAATACGGTTAATGTAGCCCACTTGAAATGGAATTTCAAACATGTGATCTGAAAATGAAATTTGAGTAACATTTTGGTAATATATTGTTTAATAAAAACGAATTAGGTATACATATTATTAGAATGATAATGAGAAAGTGGGCCTGATTCTTCATGGTACATAACTGTTTTCCAAATATGCGACCTAAAAATAAAATTTGACTAGCATAACAGGAACATCTCAACATTTTAAGTTATAAATGTGATGGATGCAGTTGTTAACATACGTTTACTAATAAAACATTTTAAACCTGTATGATACAGTCAATAGGTACCAAATATATATATATGTTTTTTTTATTTGTACAAATTCTTACAATAATGGTAACTGAGCCTCAATATAGCGTTTTTCAACTTGGCGACGTTCTTCGGCAGGGCGATACTGTCAAGTGCCGGGTATAGTTGTTGGAAATCAAGGGATAGCTGAGAAACCAAACACGAAACACTGTTAATACATCTGAGGGCTGAAAATTACAACCGAGCAAGTACCACTCAAAAAAAAAAAAAAAATTAGTTTCTCACCAGCTTATGGCCGATTATGGGAAGTCCGATAATTATCACCGTGTCGAGGTAGTCTTCAAAACTCGCGACCTTTGCGTAAGCTATTCGCTTACCGGCCGTTTTCTTCCAAGATTCGAAGAATGTAGATGATTCAGCGCCGCCCTGCACCCCTCTTGCCGCTCTTGCACTATTTGAGAATCGGGGTCGTCGAGAAGAGCCGTTTTTATTTCTGGGAAAAACGTTTGTTAGATCGTGAAAAAAATGCTCAATGCACAATGAACCTGACAATCAATCTCTCTTCATTCAATAGTATTTACCCTCAACGTCGATCACGTCTTCAATCTTCCTTTTTTTTTATTGCTGGCTGCAGGCGTCGTCCGTCAGTTCCTCAGAACTAAATGGAAAAAAATCAGAAAGACAGCCTGATGCACACACAGCCTCAACCAATATACTGCAAATCATCCACCGAACGTACACAATTACTTACCATTTTCTTGTCCAAAAATAGGCGTACCCGTGTTAGCCAGGAAGTAGGAAGAATCAAGAGAAGAGCCGAGGTCAAGCCGAAGTGAGAAATATCCGATCCGTGAGAGCCAATTGCCGAGAAACGCGCGAGTCAAAGCCGGAATAAATGACGGATAAGTTGCTGATGAAGCAGAGGTGATGGAAGTAGATCTCTCAAAAACTGTGGACGCACAAACGTTTTAACTGCGACCGAGGTTGAAAGAGGAATGATCCCTACTTCTCCTTACAGCCAAGTAGAGGCTACAAGTTGGAGGGGGAGCACATGCGCAGGGCGCCTCTCTACTCGGTTACTGCTATGTTTCAACGGTATTGCATACGGTGAAAGTAGTGCAATAACCGACTATAAGTTGGAGGGGTGGGGAAAGGTACAAGTCAATGTCAATCGGCCAATGACCTTTAGGACGGAAAGAGAAAGATATTCGGTCTCTACTCTGTTACTGCTATGTTTTAACCGTATTGCATACGGTGAAAGTACTGCAATAACCGACTATAAGCTGGAGGAGTGGGGAAAGGTTCAAGTTAATGTCAATCGGCCAGACCTGTGTTGGTACGAATTCGGTCAAAACTATGCGTTAACCGACTATACACGAGTATGCTTTAACCGACTCACCTTATGTAAAACAACCGGCTTCTTGTAGTGGTTTGACCGTAATTGACGGAAATGGGGTGCAATAACAGACTTATACGGTCAAAAGTATGGGTTAACCGACTGGGCTCCAGTACGCTTTAACCGACTTAACTTATATAAAACAACTGACTTGGTTTCTTTAACCGTGTTCACGGCACATTAACCAACTTGAACGGTCAATTGAACAACCCATACGCGGTTGAAGTATGAACAGTAACCGACTTCTGGTTTCCTAACCTCACCTATTCTTAGTTTCGGCGCAAATATTTTCCACTTTGACAGAACTTTGTATACGGTTAGTGTTTCAAGGTCATCCTTAGACCGCATTTTACGGTTGCCGCGAGACAAACGTCGGTCAAATCTGTAGGATAGTTGGTTAAAATGGCCTGGGGGGCGGCATTTTCAACATTTCGGCATTTCTCGGTTTTTCGTAGTCTGTTGATGTCGGAAATTTGACCGCATTTCGTCATTAACCGCATATTTTCAAAATTTTTAACCGACGATTTTTCTCAGTGTAGGATTTTGTATTTGATTGTACATAGGAGCATACAAAATGAGTTGAGATAAATTCGAAGTTCTGAAGTTCTGTGCTTAATTATGGCCAACATATTTGGAGGTATAAGGGAATTTTGGAAGCTTTCAATCGGTCGTGAAGGTTTTAACGGATATTTATGCAGACGTGCTAAAAAAAGCCGCCATCAACCGTGTTAATGAATGTGGATTAATGAGTGGGAAAAATTAATGACGTGGCCCTCGGTGGAATTAGGGTGAACAATCCGCTGTAAGTATATTCGTCGAACAATGCAATGTAATCAATTTTTCATCCAGTTGCCTCAAAAAAGTCAACTTAACTTCAAGCTTTTATAATCCAACTTTTTTCTCTCGAATTCATGGCGTAATAAATCAATTTCTGGGGCCCGTTGAGGCCGAGCCTTCAAAGCCGTATCTGACGAACGGCTCATCCGGCTACCACTCAACGAAGCGAAATCAATCACAGAAAGATTCGGAAATCGAATCCTCTTCAGCCGGCGGTTTGAGCCGTCGGTGGGCGTGTCCAGTTGAGGCGATCCCGTCTTCAATCCGAGAGCCGTAGAGACTGCCCCTCTCTGACTGATTTTGACGTAGAGCAAAATTTATTTTTCTATTTTAATTATAATAAATATATTTGCGGCATCCGAGGCAAAAATAATTCTTGATTAGAGGTGTAACAAATTCAACAAAGAGTACATAGTAATAAACTTGAAGGGTTTGTGGATGCCTGCTGAAAACTAAACTTCGCTGAAACTATTTACCAACACCATAAGCGCCGATACAAGGACTGATTGGTTCAATTTTTCATGGTGCAGTTATCTTTTCAATATTGGATTTTATGGAAAGTCAACAATCAAATAAGTAACCGATCTAGAGGGCCAATTAAGTTAGCTGAAATTGAGAATTTTCTGTCCCCAATGGCAGTTAGACAGTTTCAAGTCTCTTCTCAAACTCGGAAGTTTTCATGAACTGCATCGTGGAGGGTTTTCATGAAAAGAGCGCCATGAAGGCTTGTGTCAATAAAAGATATTATTATCTCTCTTACTCCTTCTCTTTCTCCGGAAGTAGTGAAAAGGGTTTAAAGTTTGGAAAACTCGCCCAAGATATTCGAGCAAGCTTTTCACTTGGCAGTACCTTTATTTTCTTCGGCATTCGAGACCGATCGTTAACACGCCCTTAGAGTTCGGAGTAATTAAGTTGAAATTAAAACGTAAATTGCTCAAGGGGAGAGTTCTGCGGTAGAGTCCGGTCAAAACCCAAGTTTTTCAACTGTAATTATTATCCGAGTTAGAGAGGGTAGGTTCGCAATCCTGAAATATAGATATTGTTAATTGAAACCTTCTCGTGGTCGTAACACGATTGACACTCATGCATGCAACCGTAACAACATAATGTAGGGCCTCATATCCGAAATCGATATCAAAATCTAGGTCCATTAAACAGCTTGGCCGCTCGACACCAGCTAGTATTGATTCTCGAGTTCAAAGATTCAAAAAAAAGGATAGCTGAAATGGTCTTGCTAAAAACAGCTACTTCTTATACCAGGTGAAATACAACGGTATCTACTGAAATGGAAATCTGCCTGGAAAACGCCAAGTGACCTTTGATTCCTTCTTTATCGAGAGTTAGAAAGCAATTCGATGAAATCATGCCTCCACGTTTCCCTCCACCCCCTCCCGACGAAGGAGTTCCATTCACTTCTGCCGGAAAACTTGACAAATTAAAAGAGAAAAATCTCGAAGAATTGGCAGAGGAACGGTCGTGGCTTTAATCAAATCCGGGCGAAAGAAGGGTTGGAAATTGGTAAATTGATGTCCCCATGATTTATTTTCGTGAGAAAAGCCTCGGTTTGGAATTTCAAAGTAGTAACATGCCTTCGATTTTTTCAACCATTCCCATCAATCGGGCTCTTCCGCACCTCCATGTTTGTGCAAATTGAATTCTTGTATAAAGGTTCGCTTCTTGAAGTTATCCTTTACTTTAGGTTGAAAAACTTATAGCCAAACTAATGTATGTAATGTATTTGTTGCAGTGGAAGCCACGCTATGGAGTCGTCACCAAATTATCTCCAGCAGCAGGTAATTATGGATCTTCAGAGAACAGAGTTTAGTCAATGAACTAAAAATCTCACTCAAAAATGTTACCTTCTCCAAAACCCAAAAATCCACGATCGTGGAAAAAGGTTCAGAAATTGGCAAGTAGAGTTTATGCAATATTATTGCTATTTGTAAAGGTTTCATTTAGATGAAGCTTTTGTATTTTTTTTTATCACTCATCGCTTTTGTCCCTGCGGCTGAAATAGTTCTTCGCTTTAAAGTTTTATACGTTTAACCTACACTAGACATAAATCTTCCATAATCTTCTTCAGCAGGAACGGGATACTAAGCTATTAGAATTAAACTTTATGGGACGCACGTTTCTCTAACGTTGATATAAAGAGTATCTTGGCTTGAAAATGTCATCTAAGCAGCTGTTAGTGGGCTTCTCGGGCTCTCCAAATCCGTATGTGGAACTATACGGCCTTTTTCAACCCACAAATCGTAAATACACTGGCTTTCCTACTAATGTTATTGAAGACCCCTTAGCTTCATATCAGCACATGGAAGCAGTCCGACGATAACGCTTAGAGTTTTTCAGGTCTCTCAAACTTTTTGGTGAAATACATTCTTTTTTGGCCACCAAATGCTTTCATCAACAATTTGTAACAATACTATAGTACGTAACAACTAATAAATACATCACACTCTCAATTTCGAATCAAGTATTTACGAAAAAAATTTAAAGTCAAGTCAAGACAAAGGACAACTTTAGTAAGTCCTTTATTGAAGGTCGGGAGGGTGACATTTTTCCCTTGACACCAAGAGGGGACAACGGCCGGACGAAGCTTTGGGCAAACGTCCAAGAAAAGGCCGAGATTTAGCGCCAGTGCCCAATTAGGACCGACCGTAAGGAACTCTTCGATATCCCCCACTTGTCTTCCGACCGTTTTCGACCATTTCGACTGTCGTAGGAGGGGAGAAAATCCTTTTTGCCCCTCCCAGCCTCTCGGAAGATCTTTAGGTTCCCCCTTGGCTACATCACTCAATAATTGTGGCGACCGAGGGCCAACATTCGAGATCAAACGCAGACTACACCTCCCCTTCGGCAAGAAAGGATAGGCTTATGATTGTTATTTGGAGATAGCCAGTGAGGGATGACTCGAATTCTCACAAGAAAGGTGATATCGATCCCAAGGGAACTGTATCGATACATTGTTGAGGTGAGTGTAGCCCAGCGTACTCTCATATTCTTTATTCTTCCTAGCACTTTCGCCCCGCTGGGCCTCTTCAGGGATAGACATTTTTTAATGTTAATGTGTGAGTGAAGGTTTCTAACTGAACTTACCTTTCGTATTAATTACCAGATAGAAGCACTGCGAGTTTTCAGGCATTATGGAAAATCGTCGTTGTTTTACACAGTTGGGTGAACATTTTTATTGTTGCGTCATTAACCTTATGCGTTCATTTAGGGTTCGCGGCTGTGGAGAATAAGTTACAAAAATAAAAAGCGGACGCCTTTTTAATAGACTGTACATTATAATATTATCGTCCAGCTAGTTCGGATCGATGTCCCATGTTACTTAATGGTCGACGGGAGCAATAGTAGTGCAATTGGTGTCGTTGACGGAAGGGTCAATTTATCACTTGATGTGCTGCGTTGCGGTTGTCACTGGCTCACATCAATAACCCATTTGTCATACGGGAACAAGGGCCGCAGCCTACGCAGCCTAGCCCTTCTGTCTGGCTTCAGCAGCGGCTCAGTGCGAACAATTCTGTGCCAGGTTTTGGGCATTATAGCATTGAGAACTTTGAGAACCGGGGAATCGGAAGAAACGCGATTTCTTTTCGTTTGTAGGCATTTTCATCTTTCACTTTTCAGTTCTCACTTGTCTTTTTGGAGTTCGTTCATTTTTTTTTTGGTTTTTTCGCGTTTTAGATGATAAAAATCAATCTGTAAAACCGAAATTTCAGAAATTTTTTTTCGAAAATTGTTGTTAATTTTTTGGTTGTAGAGCCAAAAGTATTAGGCCTAATCCTAAAAAAAAGAATAGTAGTGCCAAATGGCAGACTTCCCCGACGTTTCAGTGAAAGAACTTTCGAAATCGGATCAAAATTGGCTACGTGAGATTGGAACAGGCATAAAAAACCCTAAGTAAGTACCGACGAGTCAATTTGAGTAACCTCCTCCTTTTTGAAGTACCTAGGTTAAAAAAGAATAGAGCATATCAACACACATAACGCAAACAACAAAAATTTACTTATTGCTTCAGAAAATGAGAGCGCGTTTTTCATTCAACCCTGGAAAAAGGACGTGATCGCCTATGATACTGATGATGGTGATCTCCATTTACGATTAGGTTTTTGAATTACAGCTTCCCAACATTGATAGCACAGACGATTTTCGTTAAAATCTGTACCATGGTACAAGTGCGCTTGCGCCGATATTTCGCCAACTGCAGTCTGGACCAAACTCGTTCACATTGTCCCTCGATGTGAAAAGCTGTGTCGATTTCGTGAATACACTGTCCAGCTTAGTACCGTTGATTATGACATAGCTGACATTTCGGAAAACGGAATAGCTAAGTTCCACACGTTACTACGGTCCCGCAATTCAAACGATCTTCATGTTCGTACGTGTTCGCTGAATATTCAAATCGATGGACGGCTTTTCAAACCGCGGACACGGTTTCGCTTTTCAAATTTATTTACATGACTCCGTTCACGAGGGAAAAACACCGCTCTTTTCCCGAGATGTTTGCCCCTTTTTTGAAAACCAAGCATGAGTAAATGAACATCCTGTATATTGCCTCGCGTTTGTTGTTCAATGTTTTATTCATAAGTCGCTTCGAGTAGATAAATCCACAACATTTATCGACTACTGCATTACTTCTTGCAGTTTTACATCTGTAAAGGCACGTTTTGTACCTATTGAAAACTGGACAATAAGCGCGATGTGAAACATTTCAAACCGTCGTCACAGCGGAGGGGAAATTTCTGTATTGCACATTCGTGTCCCTTAAAACGTAAACCATACACATTTGCGGGGGGGGTGTAGAAATTTTGTGGAGGAAATAAGTTTGCTATTGGTTTATTTGTTATTGAATAAAAAGCCAAAACTGACACCACGACTCTCTATGAAAAATTCAGGTTTTGTGTAGGTAACAAAAAAGTTTAAAAAAAGTCGGGTTTTCTTGGCAAGGATCGTACAGTACTGACATTTCTTCTTAAAGGATAGGGCTAATAGGAAGTCATCAATAATCGATGAAAATGATGATGACAATGATCAATAATTGATAACCAATAATTATTATTGGTTATAGGGTACGTTAGATCAAATTGTCGATTGCCCAAACTCGATGGTATTCCACAATTTGTATATTTTGACTCAAATATTATCCACCCATTACCCCGATAATTGGATCTTTGTTTTTTCGATCCCCCCTTTTTTTAACACCGGGGATAGGTACGTCATATTATAATAATTAACTGCACGAATCAGTGCACCTGTAACACAATCGTCTACATGAATTATGATGTTTACTAGCTCAATCGTCTCCCAAATCAAAGGAGAGCCTTGAGATCAGAAATTATTGGCTCAACAAACAGAGGGCCTTCCAATTAACGTAGGGGCGCTATTTGCCTTAGGCATTTAGGAGGGTTGCCACTTAACAAAACCACTGTTAAAATATTGATGTTCGCACTAAAAAGGGGGATAGCTGGGCCTGGAACTGCTTCTGACTGACACGTGTTATTCGTTTAACTTATGACTCACCCTGTTCGGAAATGCTTCGTTTCTGTGACAGGGAAGAGGAAAACAGGTTTACTGGGTCGTAGTGTAGGGCCGAAGGGGAATTGCATTCGAGGACGCTTTGAGCGACGTCGATTGGCCTGAAAAATGAATAAATCCTAATGTAAACAAGTCATAAAGGAGGTAATTGCGTCTGGGCGGGCAGATAGAAGCGGTACAATAACTCGATGAGGAGGCGATGCTGGTGGGAGGAGGGGGTGAAACCTAAAACAATGTGATTATGCACCCCTAGGCGTGTCTGGAGATTTTTTATATTACTCCGGTTTGAGGTGTTAGCTATAGGTTCCTTCGTTGGGAGTTACATCTCAACCTCTGTTTACTATAAGTAGGTGCGACAACATTGAAAGTTGAGTCGGCGGAAAAACCAAAAATGAGCCTCCAATTCAAACTCTCTAGAAAATAACTATTCGATAGACGGTCGCCTGGTAGTCCACTGGTTAAGACATCCGCTTGAGGAGCCAGGGGTCTCGGGATCACACCTCGTATTAGGCGATTACATTTTTTGCAAAATTATCACTTTCGGCCGAAATAAAGATTTTTGGTACATACCATCTCGCTAAACAAACGTTTCCACATACCTTTGACGGTAGAAGACCGATGTTTAAACGCACTTCATCTTTATTAACCTGTTCCTGCTTACCAAGAATTTAAATACCTAACCTATTATCATTTTCCATAGTTGCTATAGTAATTCATGCTCACCTCGTACAAATGATCGTATTTCTAATTCTGCATACGCACCTGCTCACTTTGATTGTGCTACCCTGCGCCAACTCTTCAGGTAAGTTTTGTCTCCGTGACAAATAGCGATTATCCAAAAAACAAATTTGGGCTATGGAGTGAACTACCTTGTTGATCGCAGTCATGGTATCGATTTCAGCATTGCTGAACTTTGAATTTTCAATACGAATTCACCGATCCAGTGTGCGAATCCGCAGATGTCGGAGGTTAACAAGAGGCATCTGTTTGCAGCGCGTTTACGTTACGCTTGTCGCACGCTGCTGTGAGCCATCTCTAATAGGTTCACCCGATATCCTGAATTAATTAGTATTAAGTCGCAAGAAGCGCCAACCTCTGGGTGAGCCTATCAATTACATCTTGCGGCAATGAACTTCCGGTTTCCTCTGCCGGAGCTTGTAGAGGGAATCGATTATTTACGTACCACATGGCGCACGTGTGATGGTCATGATTCTCACGATTTCTCAGAGCCACTCAATCTATTGAATAATTTTCATTATTTTCAAGAATTTATTGTCTAACCAAGGGCCGAATTCAGAACAGTTTCTTTGCACAGGAGCCGTCCGATGCGCCAAAATATTTTGCTAATTTTATCGGTCAATCTCAAAAAAAAACAAACGTTTCTTTCCCATAAAGCCCGCATGGTATGGAGACAATCACAGCAACACAGATACTGCCAATCGCAACCACAATTTTTAAGGTCCCAATTTCGTAATCGAGGTAAAAATGGTGTTTTCCGGGCCGTTCCGCAACGCACGAAGACACACACTTGTGAATCCGCCTTCAGAACATTCAATCCGTACCGCATTGATTATATATTGATTCTTGTATCGCAAAGTAAAACTCGTTAATTTTATTCGAAGCTCTGAACCATAAGTTGACTGGTTTCGTTATTATCGCGTCTCTTCATCTCATCTGCGTAGAAACAAGGTATCCTATAGAAATCAAGTTAGACGTTCAGTCGACCGAATAGGCTATGTTGACGACGTCATTAAGATCTTTATCGTCTTCTTCTTCTTGTTTATGCAAGATTCCGTTCAATCTTTGGAAGGGGAAGCCCTTTGCATTAAACATAGCTCTCGTGGATTATCAGACTGGGGGAAAGGCGATCTGTATCGTAGCGCCGCGTTCCTTTCCAACCTATTGGAAAGTGTGAAAGAAGCCAAGACTGGTTTATTGCTAATGCTCACGCCAACGTTCTCGCCAGAGGGAAGAATCGCCTATTCTTCTGGCCAAAGTTCATTCTTTCCTTCTACATTATATGACTCCTATTTACGATCACCATCGAATTTCGTTCGGTAATAATTTATGTTCAGCAATATGATGTGGAAGGATGCAGAGCATAATACGGTTCAGTTTACTGGTAGTGGCGATTACTGGTAGGAATTCTTTCTTGAACAAAATCATGTTTTGGCGCTTACCCATTCAAATCATAGGCAATGATCAACAGTTCCAAGAATAAATCAGTGCATTTTTGTTTACACAAGAATAAATCAGTGCATTTTTGTTTACACACTTCCTCTGGCGGTTTATAGTTCATCATATTTTTCGAGTTTGAAAATGACGGGTCCTTGTTGCGAATAACGCCTGCAAAACTGTTACCGCAGTACAGCCAACGAGGGAATACCGTGTACGCCATCGGGGGAAAGTTGGTATCTCAGAAGAGAGAACGAAGGGCGCTAGTTGATGCGCAATCAGCACAAACATATGACAAAGTTTCTCGGGCGGAGTTAAAGTTGAGGGGCAACTTGTAAGACACGAGAGCAGCGGCTTCTCTTATCGAATGGCAACAACACCCTGTTCTGGCTTGATATTCCATTGCGCTAATGGTCGCTGATAGCTCGATATGCCTCAACAAAGGAAACAATCCCTTAACTAGACGGTAATCAGTTTTGAAAGGGTGAATTAGTCAGTTTAAAATGGCTTGCTCATTGCGCACCGCGCAACGATAGGTTACCTTTCTGCATTGCGATAGAATGAGTTTAGGGGTGACAATGCGTAAACAGATAAAACCTGTTCAAATTGAAGAGGTGCAATTTCCTATCTTGATATTGTATTATACTCACTGTTAAGGCCGTATCACACGTCAGACCGATCTCTTCCCCACCCCACAGACCGTCTGGACAGACCGATTCTTTGGTGATTTTTACGTGCAAATTCATTGAAAATTTTTCTTAGAAATAAGGTTCCATAGATGAATAATAACAAACATTGATGCAGGTGCGCCAAAGTGAACATATCACAGGATCAGCCAATCAGAGAATAGGGTCTGTGTGTCTGTCAGTGTGAGCATAAAACCATTTAACCATATTTAATATGGTTATTTTCAGGAAAGTGATAAAAACAGCGTTTTCTTGAAAAGTAGTTTTGGTGTTCTGCGATTTTTGTAATTAAGGGTTAACATTTTGTTTAGATCTGTAATAATATTAATCAGTAATAATCACTATTATAATAGTCATATTATGATTATTCTAGACAGTTAAATTTCCACAATTATGGTACATTTGAAATTATTTTGAAATTTGATTCCTAGAATAGGAATCCTACCTAATGCTGAGTTTTTTGGATTTTTTTCGAATTGTTGATTATATGCTAAGATCGGTCAAATATTAGGTCAGGAGACAACTTTTTCTTGTTTCTCATTAAATTTCACACATTTTTGGTCCAGTGCGAAATTTTCGTCAGACGACTCCTCCCTGCCGAAAATCCGCCCTGTATTTATAACTGTAACTTGTGCCACTTTTCGGCAGCAACACGCGTACCGACTGCATTCGGAAATTAGAGTGGCATTTTTAGTTCCCCGACTTGAATTGATAGTATTTACTTACACCTAGATATCTAGGAGGTACCTAACTGGTGGGAGTCAAAGTTTTCATGCCACCGTTTGGTGATCGCTGCTATGCAGCTGGAGTCTGTCGCTCTAACCCCCAAGTTATCCACGTGTCATTCTAACTGGGCTCATTGTTTAGTCTATAGCCAATTCGGCCATGCATCTACTCTTCGCTCAGTCACTTCAACCGTTTAGTAAACATGGTATCTTACTTCCAGCCGTAGTTCAATCGCCTTAGAGCGATGTTGCGGGGTTTATTTTGGTCGATTTCCCTCGATAATTCAGCAGGAGAGCGAGTCACCTTGGGCGCGTTCCACCGGAAGTGAATCATTCAACCGAAGCCGAAGTTCGGGTTGTTGTCGCTTCTTTTGAAACATCGATGAGAGGTTTACCTACGCTTCTGATGGCTTCGGCTTGTGGTTAAATAAAGAGCATCTCAACTCCAGTAAGATCAACACTCTCACGGAATAATTTGAAGAATCGTCATTTTTTATATCCACTATACCTACCTACCTACTTACCAGTTATAGATTCATTAAATTCTATTTCCCGATTGGCATGGAATTCGTAAAACGGTTGTAAAAGATAAATACCAACAAATTATCATTTCTTGACTTCAAAATGCTTCGAAGTGTCAGTTGGCTATGAACGTGCATGCGTTCAGGCGTGAAGTTCCGCCCGATTCCACCAAATTTTCAAAACCTTGGTTCGTAATTCATTTTTCTTGAGCCTGCTGCGATTCAATCTTAATCTTTCTGACAATAACGATTTTTCATTTACCTTGTAAAAATGTAGATACTTGTATGTAGGTCATAAAAATTAAGTCGACGTCATCGATCGTGTTCGTTGAAGAAGCCAACATAGACTTTGTCCTTCGCCATCGAAGTTCTCGCTGTTTGAACTTCGGCTGGCCTATCCTCCCCAACTTGCCGAAGAGTATCAATATACTTGAACGGCCATCGTTCAGGGCGCTACGCTTAATACTTTTCTGCCGCTCTGGAAAATTATGCAGCGTCAATGATTTAGTATGTAATCAAGAAGACGGTTGAGGGTTCCATGGAAACCTATCCAATCTAAGTTAAGAGAAGTTGATGAACCGTGAGGAAGAAACCCCTCCACTCGGGTGTCATCATCGTCTTCTCGTCCTCGGTCCCTTTTAAACTGCGGGCTCAGCAATAAAAGACCGGGAATGCCGGAATCGCTGGCTCTTCCCTTCAGACTCTCGTATAGCAGGTACCTACTCTTCCTCACATTTTCTCCTTTTATCCTTCTTCCCCTAATGACGGGCTACTGGAAGGAATGAAGGATGTGAAATGATGTTAATTGCAGGTTATGATGGAGGATGACGGAAAAGGGAGGCTACCCGCATTTTTGGATAAAGTCCGCACAATCAGCCCTCTTGGGTATGCTATGGTCCCCACGATTCAACTTCGGCGGTAAAAAGCATTTGCAGACTCAGTAGGGGAAATTCCATATGCGCGTCAGCAGTTGGTAGGTCTTCATCTTTCGAGTTTGGGATGGCAAGTAGGTAACAAGTTATGATGAATTATCTAGGGGCATGTTAGGTAAAAAGGGTATACCTACCATACTACTACATCGACGGTGAAACTGCAATACTGCCCAATTCAAAGCATCGTGTCTTTCGGGGGCGTCTCGGTTGCCTACTTCTCAAAACCCAAGTTTCAATCCAAATTGATGTCAACTTTGCTTATCACGCGTCCATAGATTCCATGGCAAAAGGATTGGGCAATGTTGATTCTACACCGTCGACGTACTACTCACATTCCTCAAGATTGATAACCGCTGTTCAGGTTTAGGAGGTGCAGGCCAGCGATAAGAGGCTGTTACTTTGAAAATGATGGGCCCAACATTTGTAATTTATTTTCAACAAGTGGTCCGACTGATATCCTCTGCGGATCCTGCAGGTCGACATGCTTCAAGAAATCCGTCCTGGTTTACGATACATTCCGCAATGTTGCGGCCATGTTCAATTTCCGTGTTGTAACGTCCGATCGCCCACGGTTCACTCGAACGATGCTTTATAGTCTGCCGAGGGCTCCAATACCGTGAGGACGTTCTCCATCATCGGTAGGCCGAGTTAAGGGAAAAGGATAAGGACGAAAAGGATCTACCAGAGGAGAGAAAGGGGAGGTTAAAGTGATGTTAATTGCTGGTTATGACAGGTTCTTGAGGCTATACAAGGCGGTGACGGTGGAGGTCATATATCTGCTGGGACGCCCTCCTGACTTGAAGACGTGCTCTGCCGAGGTTCCCGGTCTTCCATCAACCCTTATCTTGAGCGCTCATTCTCCAACGCCGAGGCGGGTCGCACGTGTGCCTTTTCTTGTCAAGGCGCAGGAATTACTGCTGCCACCCCGCGGGCGAACCGCACGTAGATTCATCCATAGCTTACCCCTTGCTCGTGATACTTCCGAATTGGGGGCAAAAAAAAAACGTTTACTGCCTTAGCAATTGGTGATAAATGAGCTGCTATTAGTTATCTGGGGATAGGATGTTTATTTTTCTTATACTGCCTCAGCCATCCCTGATGATGCATGATTTTGTTTTTATTTCGGAATTTTTGAAGCGACTGAGAAAATAGCTGATATCGATGAATCCAGATTTTTCAGTTTTTCAGGGATTTTCTCCACTAAATTTTGGTGTAATAGCAAAATTTGACTAACCGTTGGAAAGCCGAAATTTTGGCGTGTGTTTATGACTACAGGCTACATTTAACAAAGACAATAGCATCAAGCACACGGAGTTGAAAAAAGCGAAGAGTTTCAAGATTTGATCAATTTTCAACCAATTGAGACACCTCAAAATTTTTTTGATACTGAAGGGTGATTGGAAAATTATTGCTCTTTTGCTACAGTTTATCCAAAAATTTCGATAAATTCATGATGTTATGGACGTTTTGGTGAATTAAAATCGAACTCACGGAAAAAATCTTAAAAGACGAAAATGTGGCATTTAGAAGCGAGTAGAAAAAGTATTGAAGAATGATTTTTGTTGGAAAATAGTTGTAAAATCGATCCCTAGCCGGTGGCATCTTCCTCAGATACCCTGTAGAGTGCCGGCCTTTCAGTGAATGTTGAAGAGTAAAATCCCCTCATGGACAAATGTGACTTACGGTTTAAAGGTTGGATACAGTTGCTGAAAAACGCTTATTCCAAGCATTGAAAGAATCTTCAGTCGATCCTCGCATTCATTCAAATTGTGCTACTGTATCGAGGGCGAAGGTTTTCACTGTTAAGCCGTTAGCAGTTAGTGGGATCGTAAGTTACCTTTAGTAATCCTTGGCGAATGCCCTCCCACGTTACCGCTACCGCCACTGGCTAAATGCTAATCAGATAGCACGACCGCTTCCCCTTTTCCCCTCACCCTCGTGTTTACAGACAGGCCGATCTTTACGGCCGCGTCCTAATCCACGGTGTTTCCCCTTGAAGGCGAGTCGCTGCATCGGTTCGATATCAAAGATTGAAACTTCAAAGTTCCTGGCCTTTTCGTTCTTTTCAAAGGGAACCCACGTGCATTAACTGATGAAGAAGAAGTTCGGTTCGAGACGGGTTCTGCAGTGTTCAGGTGCATTTCAATCTACTTAGGCTAGATAAAGAGCTTATTCATCTGTACAGGAAAAATGAGAGGCTGTCGCATTGCCCCCCGGTTTACACCATATGGTACTCTATTTTCGTCCACTCCTCCCCTGTTTTCAATCTATACTGGACCGTGGACCAATATGCAACATTCAATTCTCCTGAATTATTGATTGTTTTCAGTGTTTCCCGAATGCGCAGCCTGCAAAACATTGGATTTATATACTTATATGCTTTTATGATTTAGGCTATTATGACACAATGTACCTACCTGCTCTTTCGGAAAAAGTGTTTCATTCGCTTTTCATTCTCAGTACGGTGTTAATCCACAAAGGGTATCACTATGAGAGAGTTGAGTACTCCACTCTGGATTATTTCCACAAAGCCCGGAAAACTTTGGGATTATATGAATTATAAGGCTATCGACCAAATTTTTCATGCAACCTTTGGGAATCAAATAATCTTGAGTATATCGCCGGCAGCTAGAGTCATTCGCGCGAGCTACTAGACCTTAAAGTTCGTGTTCAAATAATTGTTGTATCTTTGTTGTATTGTTGCACCTTTCAGGCACCCCTGATTCCTGAGAATGTGTTTGATCTGTTTATGGGGATGCGCGCAAATTCTTGGCCTATTGGCTATCTACCTTTAAGTTATATCGAAAGGAAATGCTGTCGGCTACCTACTCCTGGACTTCTTATTCGTAATGTATCGGGATGTTCGTAGTTATGATAATATATTATCCCATACTGGACCCATTCGATTTGGATTCTGGTTCGGTGAAGTAGGTACAGCAATGGTCGGTGATGCTCCTCGTGTCTCCCAGTACTCGCAGATACGTATGCCTTCGGAAGCCTCGAAACGTTCGGAGAAGACCGTTCTTGAAACTTTGATGAGATGAATCGATCCCTTGGGAAAGTCCACCCTCACGCACTTGACTCACCTTTTGAATCGATTTTTTGCCTTGTCTCCTCAACAGTGCCATGCGGAAGCCTTTTGGGACAAGGAGAAATAGCAGACCCCAATGACTGACAGACGGCCATTAGTCGTTGACTATCGAGCCCTAGCATCGTGCGTTTTTAATTCAAAATTTTTCGAATTTTTCCAAATGTAGTGCTTAGTGATGTCGTTGTGATTGAAATTGTATAAATCTGAACTGTTCGGATTGTCTGCTTGCGACCCCTACTTACATCTAGTGTCCTGCTGATGTCTAACTAACGCCCCGGCAAAACCCGGCATCGTTTCCGTTCAAAATTGCGCATGGTCTCCCATGTTTAGCAGTCGGTATTCTCGAAGCAAGAAGCTTACTGGAAAACCCAGATCCAATGGAATGTCGTTATTTCCGAGGACCCTTCTTTAATTCGATGTCTAATTTTTTACAAGCCCCTCGTCCTTTCTCACCGAAGCTGATCGGTCGTTTCAATACTCGAGGGGCGGATTATGAAATATTGCCATCATCGAGGGTCCTGGAATTGAGGTATTTAGACAGAAATTGATCCAATGGACGTGCATACATGATACATAGCCATCGTTTTGGTATGTGAGTCGCGTGGAGGGCCTGTGGCAAAATAATTGCCCATGAATCGGTGCAATAAGAGTTTGCATCGTGCCAACAAAACAGATTTGCGCATTGATCCAAAGCATGGCAGCCAGCCTATTTTGAGTAGAGATATAGATAGCGTCATGATTTTCAGTGCATTTATATTATGGACATTATTTGTTTAAATAACCAGTGGTGCGTAGATAACACACAATACTTCCATATTTTGAAACGTAAAATTGTGACACGATTTGATCATATTTTGACTGCTTTTAAGGGTGTTTAGGCCAAAAATATCGAAAAATTCACTATTAAAATTTTAAAATTCGCTCAAAATGAAAAAATGCCACATTTTCGGAATGTAAAAAATATCCACATATTCTGCAAGGTAAAACAAAGATTTTAAGACCAAGAACGCTCAAATCGGTTAATTTTTGTGGCCGGAAAAAAATAAAATAGAAAACACTAAAAATGCAAATATCTCGGAAGTACTGTGCGTTATCCAAATTCCCATTAAACATGGTGTTAGGTCTTGCCGAGACAAACATTTCAGTTCAAGAAATTTGAAAAAAGGTTGAGAAATGAGGGAGTTATGGCCATTTTTCTAAAAGACCACAGACGGACAGACGGACAGACGGACAGACGGACACACAGACACTTGTTCAGGAAGTGATTCTGAGTAAATGTGTATAAGAAAAAGTTTTTTCTGGAGCTCCGTTCCGATTCTCGATTTTAGGACGATCACAATACTTCCATTTACTCTGTAAATATGGAAGTAAAAACGGTTGAAACTGGCGAAAAACCTCAAATCGGTGAAACGGTTTGGTGAGATGATGAAGCGGTTTTTTTTCCCAACGCCACGGATCTCTTTCTCTCCTCACGTGGTAGGGCACAAAAGCTTCGATATTCCCATTTTTCTGAGTTCGTCGAACTGTGAAGTTCCGAAATGTGTTGATCCAGAAGAATTATACAGCGATAGTTATTGCGTAATGGCAGGATTCTCATCAAGAAGTTGGAAGAGGGGCAATAGTCAAAATAGGTATACCTAATAATCAATAAATGTTTTTTGGATGATTTATGAAAGTTTTGTAAGTAGGTAGTGTTTTTTGTTTTAGCATTTTGCCTTCCGTAGAATTCGCCTTTTTCATATTTTTCTGCAATCTGAACGTTGCCGGAGCTTCAGACTGGCGAAAAAGTCATCATCCCCGTTCAGAGAGGGTTTGTTATTTGAATATCAGGGCTGCTGTGATAGACTGCTATAGCCCAATGGCCTTACACTGAATATAAATGGGTTCCTCGACAAAGAAAGCGCTCATTCTGTCCATTACGCAGGCTTTTCCAAAGCTGGCCGGTAGTACCTGAATCAATCATTTTCTGGGCGGAATTACCTCACGAAGATATTCGGCATGATTACCTTCCCGGTATTGAGGTATTTTTCTTAAGAATAAAATAAATATAGTGCTGCTACAATTCATTATGATATTGGTTCATTTTTTCTGTCTTTGTTTATCGTTTATCATTCTTCTAAAGGTGAGTAACAGCCCGAAATTATTTTTCAACCCCCTTACATGTTGGTGGTTCAGTTTTCGGAAGAAGTTGAATCCTAATTTTCAATAAAAAATTTTCTGCCTTCAAGCCGTGTACACATTTTCCCCCCAAAAGGATGAAAATAAGAATTTTCACATCGAGGAAGTATCAACTACTCATTTTTTCTTCACCACACATTTTATTGGATATCACACAATCTGGGGGCTAATCCAACTTGACACGTAAGAAGGTAACCTTAAAACTAAGTGCGCACTTGCTAGCAAACAAGATATTATCCTCTCATTGCTATTTTGGTACTCGCGCGATGAAGAAGCGTTGCTGAAAAGTATTTCTGGTTGAAAAATTTTGAGAAAGACATCTTTTCGAGCTTTTATAAAGACATCAACTGGAAGTAGGTTGAAACCTAATTAAAAAGTTTACCGAGTCTCGGTTATTCGGTCCTTACTTCGTTCCTTTGCTTAGCTACCATCTTGAAGCAGGTAAGGGTACCTCGTATATACTTTCAAGTTCTCTCCTTTCTATTAAAAAAAAGAAGATCATCTATTGATGCGAAGCCTTTTAATTTTCCCGGTTTTCACTTGTTATGGGACGCATTCAGCAATGGGACGAGAAAAGAAGAATGAAACAATATTGCGATTCAACCCTGTTTCAAGTGCTCTTAACCTTCCTCGAAACGAAGGGAAGATTTCCAGAGGGGGTTAGTAAAGAAATGCTGTCTCAAGGAAGACTTGAGGTTAGAAGACTGTAATCCGCAGAAGTGTTCTTTTATGGGTACGTCAGGCCACGAGGGTTGGGGAGTGGGGTACATAAAACTGGTTAAAGGCGGTACGTCAAGCCCTCTCACTCCTCTGCGCTATAGCAGCCTCTCGGCCGACTTGGCTTCGTTCAACTCGGTCGAGAGTGAAGAAAATTTATAGTCACCGAAGGGAAAAATCCAAAAAACCTAGAGCTGTTAAGGTGTATCTTCTCTTCCGAGGCGTTTTTTCGGAGAAGCTAAGCTCCTTATTCTTCATCATGGTCTTACGGATAGGCCCTGTTTTTCGAGCCTGGCACGAACGAAAGTGGATCAGTGGTTTACTCGGTGAATTCGGATCAGCAAATTAAGAGCTGACGAAAGCACCCCACCAAGCGGTAGGTAGGTCGGTATACAGGGTGTCCTGAGGGGAAAATTTGGGGTGAAACTAAGCCGAAAATTGTTCTCTATTTATATCACGTTTGACCATGTGATCGAAAAGCTGATTCAGTGCTCAAGTTTTCTCTTAATTCAACAATTTTTACATCGTCTTTCCGAAATGCAGTTAAAATACAAGTATTTCAAGAGAAAAAATATTTTTTTGGTTTTTGATGTTTGAGCTGCAATTGCTGTACTGTAGTTTTCGTTTCCAAGTGTACTCTTGGTTTATCTAAAGGTTATTTAATGGTGTATCCAAAAATGTTCTCAAAATTTGAAAGAAGTTGTTTCAAACTGGAAAAATGTGGGTTTTTATGAAGCGGAGGTTGGTTAAAAAAAATTTGGGTTTTTAAAAATTCGATCTTGAAAACGAACGAACATGAATTTTGCAGTTGATTACTTCTGGTTTCCGCTTTCCTGAACTCGACAGTACCTACTCGTTTTTCGGGTATCTCCCATGTACGAAATGCCTTTCGTTTAACGGTTTGCTGACCGTATTGAGGAGAAATTTATATTGGTATAGAACGTGAAAACCAATTATAGAAATGGCATGTTGCTATTATCGGACTTTAATAATTTGTCCCGTTCTCCGGTCTGTGTAATTGCCCGAGAAGAAATCGAGGGGAATGTTTGTGTGAGTTATATCGAACAATTCTAGTTAGAGGGAGCCACAGTTGGGGCCAGGCATGCGAGACGATGCTTGCAATCATAACTAGGCGGATAGAGGCTGGCCAAGGGTCAGCAACACAGCGAGCACGCAAAAGGAACGTTAAGATCACAGTTCGCCTGCCTCGGCTGTATTGAGATTGACATAATTCGTAGTGTGAATTGGATGCGATAAAAGAAAAATCAACAAGTCGGAATTATTTTAACCCGTGGCAAAAAATGAGAGCGAAAATTTGATACATTTTACAGACTTAGAGACCAAGAGCCCGGACCGAAACTTGCAACCTATGTGATACCAGTTCTGAATCATTTTTATGGGTAGACATTTTGATCGGCAGTAAAAATACCAAGGTCTGCCCTCTCAACTCCACTAGGAACAAACATGAGCCAAAATGTTTAAAATGCGAGTCATTTTAGTTTACCCAATTTTTGCGACTTTCCCCTAAATTAGCTGAGTAGTGGAACGCGCATGCTTTGCCATCCATATTCAACTGTTTATTCGTTGGCAGAGGCAGTTTGAAAATACTGGGATTTGCCCTAAAATTTGAGTCATTTCAAAGCCAAAGATTTCCTGCACAGCATGAACCAAGGCATGAAAAGTAAGTACAAGAAATTGATCTTCCACCCATAACTGGCTGGATTTGGCTATTACCTATTTATTATAGATTTTTCACTTATTATTTGTAAGCAGGCATCTTTATGATTTGGGGATTGAAAAAATAAAGGAGGATATCATGACCATTCGAATATCGTGTTTATGGAAGTATAGTAAGTCAGTTAGCCTGTTACACATATTTTTCACGGTTGAAAAAAAAAACGATACGCCAGTGTCTCAGTTCCCCTCCATGTTGTCATGCTGGGTTACTGTCTCCTTACTGAAATTTGTCACCTTTACCATTTCCCACCCTACCGGAAGTCGACCGTCTGTTTCAGGGTAGGCTCGTGAAAACGGATACTTGCTTTATTAAAAATACAGAAGTGGGAAAACGTGAGAAGAAGTGGTTTCAGGTAAGAAGTAACAACCAGGTCTTCTGGGGCCAAAGCTTCCTTACCCTTGGTGCAAGTAGGGACGATGGCCGCTGTCTGGGATAAGGCAAACTCGGAATAATGCATTCATATCGCGTCCTCGGGGGCCAAAGGAGAATGGTTGCTGTGCTATGCTGGCTTCACACGCTGAGGAATCTGCGGACAGTGAAAACGGTGTGCTGAAGAATAATACCCGCACCTGGTACTTCACCTTTTAATTCCAAAGTTTTGGAGGAACAAATAATTCTTCACGAAACGGTTCCTATGAAGTTAGTAGGGTAGCTTGCCTTGCGAATATACCTACTTTTTTATGTTTACCAAGCCTTTACATGCCGCTTCATTTAGTCTACGGTACGGCATATAGAAATTCAATGTTAGCGACATGTCTCATCAAGAGCGTCTACCATAACCATCCCGAAAGAATCAGTTTTTGAAGCATCGCCTTCGTATTAAAGGAAAGCTTGACACTTGAATGTTCTTTATCTTTCAGGATGGGACTCACATGCTAACCTAACAAGTCCTGATGAGTTGCAAATGATTTTAATTCATTCGAAATATTATTTATGGTAGTCCAAGTAGGTATTTCTTTGACTAGTCAGAAGGCCGGTTTATCAATGAATTAAATTTCCATCGACCGTCATACAAAAATTTCTTGGAAATCAGTTAATGCAGCCGTCCTTGGGTAAATCTAGCTTTAAATAAATTGATAAACCGGACCTTACTATTCAACGGATAGTATCCATGGCGCATAATTTTTACTGACATCTATAGCACCGATTTCCGCATTCCATTCATCGTGTGAACGCAATTTTTGGAAAAGATAGTCTTCAAGTTGTGCTGCGGGAGGGAACAGGATAGAAAACAGTATCGTCGGCAAAGCGAGACAGAGGCCACATCGGGAAGGGGAGATCGAGGAAACAAAGAGTTTCAATGATTCAGCTGAGCACGCCACTCCCTACACACCCCTTGCCCCTCCCCCTTTACCTATACCCCTCTGGTTCCGACTGCACGTGGACTGTAATTATAGCGGTACATTTCCGACAGAAAGTGACTAGAGTAAATGCGAGCCGCAACGGCCTCCAGTGTCGCCCCTTTTGACTCCTAATTGTGCAAAATGAAAATGCACCTTTACCAGCGTTTGATATTATGAATTGCCGCCATACGCAGAAAATGCCTTAGAATAATTTGAAAAGGTTGGAATAACAGAATTTCGGAAATGAGATTTAATAGGCTACATCATGATAAATCATTGATCCTCAGTCACGCGAGTGGAAATTCAAACGTTTTATTGATTTAATAGGTACACATCCTTGTATTCCTTGAATTCGCTTATTATTACAGAGAGTAACAATATGAGTAGGCACCTATAAGAAAGTTACTCCAGTTCTAAAATAATGCATAGCTGGTCTCCATAAGCTGAATCAACTCACATTGGCCCAAATCGTCCTGAATTGATTTTATGTTCCAAATCGCATAATCCCTCAACACGTTATTCTGGCATCCGATCCGAAACGCCGTTAATAATGAAATGTAAATTTCCAAATTCGAATGTTGAAAGAGTAACTTTCATAATCATTCAAAGCACCTAATTAGGTAGCGGCAGCGGTAGAAGGGAAAACGGGCTCCACAAGTTACGAATTTTCCTGCACCTACTCCGCTCTCTACTTGGGATGCTAACGGTAATTAGGGGATAAATTGCATCATCCTTTAATTGGCTCTCCCTAACTTCTGAAAACGGAATGGAGGTTAGGTTTTCTCAAAGTTTGGGGGCTGAATTCAATGCCTTCGAATATAAATTGCTCTCCCTTGGCGTAACTGTGCGGTATTCGATGAGTCAAGCTGCGTCTGGTCTGGTTTACTTTCGAATGAACTTCCTCTGCATGCTACGGAAAATACATAGCATTTCCGGGTCGGACTGAGAATTTTCCCAAACAAATTTTCAAAGTTATTTCTAATCGAATTGAGAATTTTTATATTGATTTGGAAAATTCTCAATTTGTCATTAAAAATTCTCAATTTGACATGGAAAATTCTCGATTTGACGTTAAAAAATCTCAATTTGACGTTTTTCATATAGATATGGAAAATTGTCAATTGAGTAGGTACTGAAAATATTCATATTGATTTGGACAACAATTGTCCAATAATTGTCGGGAATTATTCCCGATTAGGTTTAGGAAATTCTTACTTGTGTTTGGAAAATTCTCAATTTGGTTCCTATCTATAGCAAAGTTTCTATTATTGTGATATGGAAACTTTTTATAATGGTTCGGAAAATTCTCAATTTGGCTCGGAAATTCTCAATCGGAAATGCTACTATCTGATGTTCTTTGGATCGGTCCTGATTTTGGCACTCCTGCTGGAATGTTGGTGAGCAATAATAGTGTTCCATGAGGGTCACTCAATCAGGTCACGGCCTCACTTCACAAGTAAGTTTGTTCACGTGGTTATCCTGGGTTACAAAGGATCGTTTTGTCAATTTCTAGTTTCGGTAATCCAAGGACGATTGAATCAACTGATTTCCAAGAAATGAATTGATAAACCGGCCCTAAAGATAATGATGCGAAAATCACTTATTACAAGATAATTACTGGATTCCGGGGAATGGCCTATGCTCTGTGAGGTCGGTTTCTCGGATATTCATGACTTCTTGGATAGAAATGGCTCCTGCACCATAGCCTTGGGATACAAACACGTATATTATGTGGATTGTAGGTACAATGCATAGAAATGATTATTCTAGCCCATAGGGAGACACCTTAGGTATAATATCATTCGGTTGAATAGATATTCTTCGCGTGTTCTGGCATTGTACCTATTGAATGAAATAGGTAATACAATTCTTCATTCAGAAACGCCTGGCTCCGATTCCCTTTTGTTCTTCTCTCCTCACCGCTGACTCAACTCTTCAGTCTGCGGATCTCCTCACGGACTCAACCTGCGACTCTACTAATATCAGCGCTAAACCCGCGGAAATTCGCCTGATGGTTGCTCCGAGTGGTTGAAGACTACACCGATTACATTAGCAGGAGCTCTTCCCAATCCAAGACAATGGATGCCTTGCAATCATACCACCTCCCATTGTTCGGAGTATAGAAATGAGAAACCTTCCCAACTCCCATCTGCTAATCCTCCTTCGCCAACCTGAATTTCCTCTACCTACTGGTACCACTTTCTGCCAGTCGGCCCTTTACTTTTAATTGAAACACAGAGCTCGCCCTTCCTCACTCTTCTATAACCTTTATGGTTTATATTCAGTCTACTCGCTGACGGTGGGAGGATGAGGAAAAGGAAACTTTTTTCGTTTCGGAAGAGCAGTTCCAACTGTAAGCGGTTCAGAAAGGGTAATCTGAGGAAGGCCGAGGTTTTCCAGGGTTGTTCTGACGAGTTAATTCAACTTTTTTTGGAAACAAAATACATTTAATCGCCGCTATACTTTTTAATTGACTTTTGAAATGTTTGTAATCCTCTAAAACCCCAGTGTTCCTTCGTGTTTACACTTTCCACCCGGGCTATGAAAGTCAGTCTATTCAATTTTTAATCATTCAACTCAAACGGACGCTCTGACATCGATTGCTGAATACCAACCTAGAAACATTTATCTCAAGAATGCCTATACCAATACATTCCAAGTGGAAGATAACTTTCCCCAACAATTTATGAGGAGGATGGTGTGTTTGGCTATACATGCCTATAAGATTCTTTCAAATTATTACAAGTAAATAATTTCTTAACGAAGAGCGTCGGGAGGTTATAATGGGAAATTGCAATTGTAATGTTCGTAAACATCAACTGACACTACCGGAGCATTTCAAAACCAACTAAAAGGCACGTGCAGATCTTTTGCAACACGTGCATCCACGTGTTTGTCTATGTGTTATCCGACCCGGCGCTCACTTTTACCAAGCGAAGTTGTAAAGAAGTTCCCTTGGGAAATAAACTGTCCCGGATGGTTTCATCTGGCTGATTGTGCCTGCCTATCCCGCAATATTTTACATCAGACCAATTCTCGAGTCCTCTGTCCACTGATAACGAGAGAAATGTGACACTTCCAAGAAATGACCGATCCAGCCAATATCCAATATTCTCAAAATGCTCGAGTGAAGCAAAAACTCCAGGGCATCTTGCAAACTCAGATTTTTTTTTGCATAACGCTTTATACCTGGTTTGGTCCAACGGGATTGGTTGGACCTGCCTATGACGACCAACGGCACCATCGGCTCAATAATAACAATAAAAAATTTCTTGACTGATTTCATTGTCAATAATATTAGGTATAAACCAGTGGCGCTTAGATAACACATAATACTTCCATATTTTGACACGTACATTTTTGACACAATTTCATTATATTTTGACTACTTTGGAATCTGTTTTGATAAAAAATGTCAAGAGACTCACTTTGCAAATTTTAAAACTCGTCCAAAATCTGAATTCTGAGTAAAATTGTGTAACTGAACATTTTTTCGGAAGCTCTGATCCGATTTTTGATTTTAGGACGATTGGATGTTTTCAGCACACTCGTGCAACATTCTGCATTCGTTGGGGGAGCTATAGCCTGAGCGCATTAGCCTTAGCAACGCAGCTTTAGTTCCCTTGAGGGCGAAAGTTCGCAAAGCGCAACTTGCCCTATAAAACATAATTATTTAGCGCTTGTATGCGACAAATGGAGAATTAAATTAACCTCTCACCGCCATGAATCTAATCGACTCACAATTGTTTCATTTCCAACTTCATCTAGGGACTTAGCGTTAATTAACGCATATTCATTACTTAACCTTGAACGTTCCAAGTTAGTTGAGATTTTCCGCAGGGATTGGGGACAAACCAGAAGTTGATGCCATATTTGTGCATTAAATTTAGAATATTCAAGTACCCAATTAATTTAGGAATGACGAGAAAACTTTTTTAAAGTTTGGTTTTGATCGAATTCTATGTACAATGATGAGGGTCAAAGGTGAAAAGTATGAATTTCAGCCATTTATTGCTCAGGCACGACGTACCTATTAAGGCGAATAAATTATTAAGACGCTGAAGATAGCACCTTTTTGGTAGCTCAGATTTTATTAACTTTTACATCTTCTTCTGCCGAATAACAACACCCATCTCGGTGTTGCTGGAATTTTTAAATGGTCAATTGGAAGGTTTGCCCCAAACAAATGTTTGAGGCTGGATGAATTTGTTGTCGTCGTAAGAAATTGGCCCGGGTCTAGTTGGGGACTGCCTGTCTGAACAGGTATTTCAATTCATTGGTATCTGAGAGTGTCATGAGATTGTTCTTCGTAGGTATACCAACGTCCGCAAACCGATTCAATTGCTGGCTTACTTGAAATGGGGGCTCGAAATGGATACAATAAATTAGAGACAACAGTTAAACCGGCTTTGGTTTTCAATTTGAGGGCATGGCTCGAAGACGGGGTGCAGCAAATACTACACATCCGTTTTCGGATTCATTCAAAGCTGCGGCATCCCAAGAATGCAACCCTTTGTTGTGAATCGAGTTCCCAGCTGTCAGTCAACGGTTCCCACAAGGAAACCTCAAGGGCTCTTCGCAAACCGTCAGAACTTTAAGGGATGTGCAATGCCCCTTCCTGGTACTACAAACTGCGCTTGAATTTCAAGGTCTCAGACGACTCACTATTCAACGAATAACATTGGCTTTGGTGAGGAATCAGTGGTGACAGTTTGTGGTTGTCACGATCAATATCTGGGTTTTCGAACACATGAGTAAAAGTTTAAAGTAAAAGTTTCTTTCACTTGAGTAAAAGAATAGGTAATCATTTATTTGGTACCTACAAGCAGTGTCGACGGTATCTAGATATTGTATCTAAATTGTATCTAAAATAGATATAGATACCGAAAATTTTGTATCTGTATCTGTATCTAGATAAAATTGCGTCCCACGTATCTGTATCCTATCTAGATATAAAAAATGGGTATCTGTATCTAATTTTTATCTAACTTAGATAAAATTTTCTATACTTCGCTTCTTCAGTTAAGCTCAGCCGAAGCCTCCTTGTATGTCCGAAGAACTCGGCAAATTTTGCACAGGGGTTCATTTTTCGATTGCAAAGACAAACCTTACGATATATCGGTAATCCTTAAACACAGAATTTAGTTGTTATTATTCTATAATTTCAGTATAAATTTGTATTTTAGATGGGGATTTAGAAAAACGTTTTTTCAACCAGGCAAAAAATGATCATTCTTCTCGCTTGATGAATACCTACCTATCCATCTTTTCAACGCAGCAGATCGTTTAATTCCGTTAAATTCACTTAAATCTATTCTTAATCACCTTCATAATTAACAGAATAATAATAATTATTAAATTCTCTGAATGATGAAATTAAAAATGCCTCAGAACCTTCGTTGAAGCTTGTCTCGCTCTCATGTTGCCAAGCGCAACTGGTCGTAGTGTGAGTGCGTCACCTTGTTGGTGTAATAGGCTAGTGGTCGTAAGTAGATCAATCAACCGTATCTAAGAGCCGAGGCCAAATTCTCAAGTTTTTCCAATTTTTGTTTTGCTGATTTATGTAATGCGACCAAATTCTTTAAATTGAAGAAATCGGGGGGACAGAAGTTTTTGTGGGGATTCAAACGAGTGGAAAACGAATTTTGTGGCTCGAGTAGTTTTCGAGTTATTAGGATTTGGGGAAATTTTGGAAAACTCAAAAATGCCTCACTAAAACTGCAATAACTCCTAAACGGTTGAAGCTACCGGCGTGGCGATGGTCTCATTCGATTCAGCATAGAAAAATCTATATGAAATGATGCCTCACATGCCTATGTTGCTTTTTTCCTGAAAAGCACGAATTTTTTCTCACTTCAACAGCTGTTTTACTAGCCTTAAAATTGAGGCATTGATAGCCAGAGTGGACCATTCCACACAGGTGTTGAACTGAGAAAATCGCATTTGAAAATTTCGACTAATTTCTTGTAATTGATTAAGGGCCTTGTTATGGTGTTTTGAAGAAAAAAATACAAGCATTCTTGGGTGAACAGATGACTCATGAACCATAGGGACATTTCTACAAGCCACAAAGTCCACTCTGGCCATCAAAATCGGCGGCCAATGAGGAACATGCATGAAAAAAAATAAACTGTTTTTTCGCCATAATATTCCTTTTTAGGCTTCGAAAGTGGTGTTATGGTGGATGACGGTTCGGAAAAGTGGTAATTAAAAGAGGAGGGAGGCTCAGTGAAATTTGCAGATTTGAAGTCGAGCGGGGAAATGACCAGCCGCAAGGTTACGCATCTTCTCGTGAACACCAGTGCAACCTCCTCGAGTTCATGCGTGTTGTGTAGTGATAGCCTATCACTGTTAGGACTGGGCGATGTTTGTTTACCTTTGTTGATGAACTCAGTACTCGACAATATGGAATGGAGAAATAATTTAAGCAATTATTGCTTCATGCGAAGTGCAGAAATAAAGACCCGGAGAAAATGGTGATCGTGCCGTCAAAGCCCGAGGAAACTTTGGTTTAACGTCGCGCGGCAACAATATACGAGTGCGAGGCGTCATTGCTGCTATGACCATTTTTCGGTAAGTGCCAAGTGGCACGTATACTAGACTTATTTACGTTCTTATGTAAGTGAAAATCAATGTTAGTTATTGTCACCTATGTATCTTATGTACCAATCAACCTTTTAGATGGAAGAGGATGCTGAGAACTGGTTATTCCATACATGTACTGGTGCCAGGCTTCGGCTGAAACCCGGTGTTTATCCCCACCTGCAACTCGAGACCCCTTTGATGACGAAGTTAACAGCATCAGCCAAGAAAAGGATGCGTGAAACGTTCGACGGTAAGTAGGAACTTACCGAATTCGTCAGGGAACTTTCAGGGGCTATTCCCGTGCAAATACCTAGGTAGGATGCTTATTGGGATAACTTCGAGTAAAGTGTGCTCTACTCATTCCACAGATCCCTTTGGCTGTTCCCATCAACCTTCTGAGGCTGTGAAAAGTCCTCGCATTTCTCGCCGGAAGCAAGCTTTCGCAACTAGATATGATTTTGGTGAGATTCAAATTTTTTTCCTCTCGCTCTTCATCCCTACTTATTTCGGAGTCAACGCATTCGTAAACATGTACCCCGGAGGTACATTGAAGTGGTAGAACCAAGTGGTAGATAATCCTATTTTTTTCTTACAGAGGAGGAGGCACCCATGAGTCGACCCGTAGCTGCTCGGCGTTTGCTCCTCGAAACGGAACCTAACCCCCTTATATCGTCAGAACCAAATGTGAGTTTCTAGCGTACAAATACGTTATGCATGTAGCTGTATTTTCAATCATTTTACCCATCGGAGGAAAGTTCCTTGGAAGAATCCTCGGAGATGTAGGTTTTCAAGTGTTGTTCTCTCCGCCATATCTATGACATGAGTGATTCCACCCTCTCTGCTGAACTGTCACTAGCTTATTCACTCAGACGCTTGATATTCATCTAATGCTGTGCTATTTTTCGGACAGGTCAGTTCGAAACCAGCTAACAATCACCTGCTTCCTGGTCAACCCAAAGTCACCCAGCGTCTGCCTTTTCATTCAGATCCTACTCCGTCGTAATCAAGTCAACATGTAAGCTACTTTTGTTTTGGGTGTTCATACTGGATACTTCGTTTTTTAATCTGTGCTGAAGTTACATTAACTTTTCCTACTTTGTCGCTGTTGTATCTCTTTATTTGTTGGAATATACTACTTCTTTCTAGTTCATTTCGATTATTTATTTCTTATCACCTAACTATGCCCCAAGGTCCCTCTTCCAATGGACGGGAACATAAATCGTTCAACACAACGAGCGCCATTCATGATTCGGAGGTTGGACATACAAACAAGAAAACATGAGAAGTTATGTACTTTTAAAATCAAATTAATAAGTAAAGATACACATAAAAATAAAGAATACACGCAAGAGAAATAATTGATATAACCAATCTAATTGATCTAAACTAATTAATTATCTTAGGAAACACTACATCTTTCCAAAAGTGAAATGCTTGGTCAAGCAGTTGTTTGGCGTAAGTCTCATCGTACTTCACGTCAACCACTGTGACAAGGCCGTCCTTTTCAAAATCAGGAGAAGCTACACACAACTTCCCCATTTTTTTATCAAAAACTATCATCTGACGACGCCAACGGTATGTCACGGTCTGACACGGCTGATGCTAGAGCACTCTTCTTCAGTAGCATTGCGTGGACGTTACGGATGGCTGACTGGACGTTTTCATTAGCCACGAAATCAGAGCTTAACCGTGCTTGCAGCTCCCTGAAAAAAAAAAGAAAACGTTATAAAAATAACACTTTCACATCAAAATTTATGGTGTGAAAAAGTCTGGAAAACATAGTAATGCAAACGTTTCTACGTTATGCAAATTAAAACCTAAAATTGAGGGGACACAGAGGGAGTAATTGTGATGTAAAGAAAGAAATCAGCTTTTAGACTGTGAATTTGGTTATCTGTTTGAGCTGTTAGAAAAACATTATTTTATAACAGGATTATACAAGTTTGATGCTCTGTCCTGCAGCCCCCAAATATTCGAAAATACTCGAGACTGACCAGGACTTTTAAAAAGTATTAACTCGTGAAGCACTCAAAAAGTATGCCGCCAGAATTGAATGCCTTCGTTGAGTTGAAAATATTTGGTGGTCCATGGACATTTACGTTTCTACTAACACCACCACAAAAAGGTTAAAAATTTGCCGTGATTTTCTTACCTTTTGAGGCAGCGCAGTCCTTACATTGGCAGTGTAAAATTTCGGTACCATCCTCCTCTGACTCCTTCACGGCGACTTCCACGGTGTAGGGTGTGCTAGTAACTTTGTGCTCGGGAGTAACCATCACGACTACTGTACACACTCCATCTAGCCTTCTCAGTTGGACCCATCCAACTGCGTCGCTCGAATATTCGTGGCGCATGGCTCTATGAAACAAAAACTTCAGGTTGTAGATGGAATTTAGAAACTACATTCCAAATTCCTGAAAAAATCGATGATGAATGGAAAATGTCGATATGTTTGACCCATTTCTTTGAGTTTTTGCTCAACGGAAACATTACGCTTGCGGAAGGTAGGTACATTAATTTGAACTTAGGGCAGGAGGCAAACCGTCTACAGGGCGGCCGCATTTCTATTAAATACAAGTAGGTAGGTACATTGTAAAATTTACTCGTATTTAATACAATTACGTAGGTATAGGTAAATACCTACATGCAGCCTTCATTCATACCAGCTAGGATAAAACAACAGATAAATAATCCACAAACCTTCGATTTTTCGCCCCGCGAACTTCAGACGAAACGTAGTCTGGGTGCTTTTCATAAAACTCTTGTAGGGCTTCAAAATCGACGAATGGAATGTTCTCAGCCGTGGCTTTTTGGAAACCGTCCAACAACACATTGATCCTTCTTTTATAAGCACTCATCACGACTTTCTTCCGATGAAACGACAAAATCACGAAAAATCCAAATAATCAAAACAAACAAGACCGTATGACGTCTTCTTCTTCTTCTTTTTCTTGATATGATGCCACTGCGCCATTCGCCTTTTGCCGTTACTTTACGTGCAGTCTCGCCCGCACAGTGACGTCACAATGCTACCCGCCACGTTCAAAAGGGCACTTTTCATTAGCGTTTTTCACCAGGAAAAATGTCGTTTTTCCGTTTAAGATCATCACTACATCATTTTCGCATCCTAAACAGCACCATTCTGGCGGAAAAAATGGATTTCGTTTTTCATGCATGTTCCTCATTTGCAGACGGACCATTTGAAAAGTTGCGCTCTCTCTTAGCAAATTCGAGAACGAGTCAAATTTTAATAATAATTCGATAGATAGAGCAACCACAGACCCATTGCACTGTATAACTCATTTTTGGACAGTTTGTGGAATGGTCCACTCTGGCTATCAACGCCTCAATTAAGGTAGGGTTCTGCCGAGACGTTAGGACCAACTAGATACGGAACTTGATTTTTGGTAAAAATTTCAAAATTTTCCGATAACTCCTTCCCCCTGAAAAACCCCGGACGGCGGACGGCGTACGGGGGACGGCCAAAAAATTTTTATTGCAGATTCGGATTCTACACCCCTTGAAACGTAAACCAACAAATTTTCAGGGGGTGTTAAAAAAATTTTTTTTCCCGAAGCCTCATAGATTGATAAAATTAAGCAATTAAGGGAAAATTCATTTTTTCAGTGATTATAAACCGAATAATACCCCTTTTTTGAATAGCCACTACTCGCACAACGTAATTTAGATAGAAAATATACGTCCAAAATTTATCAGTATCTATATCTAAATTAGATATATTCTCAGTATCTGTATCTCAGATACAGATACTATGTAGGTATCTGTATCCGATCTAGATATTTTTATAGCAAAATATCCTATCTATATCTAGATAAAAAAAACTGGTATCTTCGTCGACACTGCCTACAAGTAAGGAAAAAATGCATCAGCAATAAAAATTGTTGCCAAAATATTATTTATTAGATATGTACCTACCTAGTACCGACCAAATTCTTCTAGCGGATAATGTAATATTTTGCAGTGAAATGATGCATTTTCATTTTTATAATATTCTCTTTCTTCTTCTCCTCCTCTCATTCTCCTTCCCCTTTCCCTACACCTTCTTCTCCCCCTTCTCCTTCTCCAAAAATGATAATTTATTTAGGTAATTGAAAAAAAAAAAAATGGTTGTGATCGCGATCTATGGGTTTTTAAGGGCCTGCCATGACAGACGAAGCGGCTTTCTGAAAAGGTAATACTGGAGAGACAGATCTTTCAGGCCCACTACAATTTCAGGGCATCAGAGGGATTTGAACCCTATCCATAGTCCAAATCAGGATAACCCTTAGGACGCTAACCTAATCCGGAAACCCCTTTAATAATATAATCACCTCGGTTATACCTAATCGTTTCTGCTATCGGGCGGAGCAGGTGCACTTCTCAGGCTGGTTGAATGGTATAGGAAAAGACCTCTGGTTGTGAATGTGCTAACGACATTAGCTCTTGTTCCAGAATAGGTATTTCATGAACCACCATAAGGGCAAAACGGAGTTTTTAAAATAACCGCATTCTCTCTAACGGTCGTGCCATACCCTCTTCGAAGGGTTTTCACATCACTATTTTCCTACAGACTCTTGGAGTGCTTCAGCCAGCATTATCTCAAGCCTTTACCTCCTACGGAAAACCCTACTTCAAGAGTTACCCAAACCGAATTGCCGCAAGGAAAGAAAAGCAAGCTAGAGGATTCTCGAACATTCATCACTCCTTGTCACTGTTGTTTCTCCATTTCCTCCATTTCGTGCCCGTTCATTCAACCACATCTCCCTCAGTGGGAAAACAATGCCATCAGTTGTTGTAGGTGAGGCTTTAGCCAGCCTCTCTGTAGTATCAATATTCACTAAGCTAATGCGCTTTCAACTGCAGACGAACAGCCAACTCGCGAACTCAAGTGGCAGGGCTTCGTTGAGCTGGTAAGACGATGGCTCTAAATGGAATTATTTCAGCTACATTTAAGTTCAGTAATTCATCATGTTTCTCAAGAAGTTTCATATCGTTGATTTGTATTTCATTATCAAGGCGTACGCATATTCACTCTCTTCGAGCCTATTAGGAATTGACCTGATACATAACAATCGGGCAGGCAAGATTCATTTTGCCTCCTCTATCAGTTTTTGATGCATGTGAGGCAAAAGGTACAATAAGTACAAACTACTCGCACTCCTTGATACATCATATTGGGTTCATTTCTGAGCCGAGGTCATGAGGGACATGATCATTTTGTACGTTTCAAGGCCTAATTCCTGAAATCACGACTTCGCTGAAATGAGCGACGTCACTGAATGCTACCGTCTGCATGTTTCAGATGGATGAATCGACCCTCGAACTTTATGGTTGTCAGCTGATCGGGGTTGAGGTCAAACCAGAACAGGACAACTCTTTTTAGACAACTTTACTAAAACTAAGAAAACAATAATAATTTAAAAACTGCAGGTATACCTCTCTCTATAGACAGGAATCGCGTTCTGTTTTGACCCCAACCCCGATCATCTGCTACATGTGTTCGATTGCCAAAAGTACCAACATATGCACATAACAATGGCATGGCTGATATTGGCTGCAATCCTTGTGCTGCTGAAGAGCTGTGGTCATATATAACTCTGCAGTTACACTTTTTGAGTAAATTTGGCCTTCACTTGAGAAAACCGTTTAAGAAATGTCTTCCAATTCGGTTGATACGACCTTTTCGAAGGTTGCGCCCAGGGGGAAACGAGAAATGAATAATTGCCGACATCGGTATACGAGAGGTCGGAGGGGCAAAAAGTTGAGAAGGGTATGTCCGTGTAAAAGGAACGGAATGATGTATAGGGACCAAACGAAGGTGAGGCGCCTCCTGACTAATTAATACAGTGTTTGAGTGATGGCCTAAGAAAAGTGGCTTCTACTCCTCAGCAGCGACCTGCTTCATTTCAGAGCGAATAAAGGACTACAGAAGCCCCGTTGACTCGGAACGCCTCATTAACTAGCGCCTGTGCTATGACGGAGTGAACCAAACTACCGAAGTTGAAATTTATGACGTTACGGCTGGCAACTCGAGGAGCCGGTACTGAGAAGTTTCCAAAGTTTTTAATCTACGTTCTTCAAAGTTTAACTTCTTGACATAGACGGTACTTGAGTATTTGAATCATTAGAAAAATATGTAGGTACCTACTCTCTCATTCTGCTAGAAGAGGGTTTATCAATTCATTTTTGGACTGATTTATTATTTTATTAATTTAAATCTCGATTCGTCTTAAGTGCAAAATGATTATTGAACATTTTTCTGAGAGAGAATCAATTAAATCATTTCCAAGTAGGCCGGTTTAGTGTCGACGTTCTTCGATAAATCGAAATTAACCGACCCTTAATCATCCATTGTACCTAGTTATTTTAGCTATTTCTTGATCAAGTTCTCCTGGTAATCTTGACTATACCCAGCCTCTACAGAACATTTTGGAAGGGGCTTCCACGGTAGATTAAGGTCCGGCTTATCAATTTATTCTTAAATCAAATCTAAATTAGCTGTAGAGAGCTAAAAAAGTTTTGAATTAATTCTCCAAAGATTATTCTATCTGACCCTACCTTTAAAAGCACGATGAGATTATTACAGTTCCATTGGGACGATGAAGGTCTGAAATTTCGATGTTATAATAAAAATGCCTTGCAACTGCGGAATAACATTCCTGACCTCCTCAATCTCTGCACGCTTGGGGGAGTTATCCCATTTAAATTCTTCTACGGTCAATTTAGGCAACAGCCCAAAGATGGTCTGGAAATTCTCATTTTACTGATGGCCACGAACCCCACGATCCACTATCCAATATTTATACAAATCACCGGATGACCGTCAACAAAATATTTTCAATGCAGACTCAAATTCAAATCAATTTTATTCTTCACAAATAAAAATGTTAAAATTTTTTTTAAAAAAGTAGTGTTGGAAAAAACCTCGAATTGCAGATATAAAACATTATCCGAAATATTGAGTAATCATCTGAAATTGTAATTGTTGAGGGATGAAAACCCAAGTTAATTCTGAGCAGGCACTTGTAAGCAGGTAAACCTACTTATTGCTTTGTTTTCTCTAGTTCGCGTCTCACTGCCGAGCTGAACCAACGGGTTGTTCTCTCCTTTTCCTACTGGCCTCCCTTTCACGAACCCGGTTTTCGGATAAAGGGGTCGCACAAAAGGTTTAATGGTGCGAAAACCGTGGTTTTACAGAAACACGGCTTTGTCGCCAGTGATTTGCAAGGCACGCACATACACGATCGAGCACTAACCCCTTCCTTATAAACGTCGCCCTTCGGCCTTTTCCACGTCGACTCGCACAGGTTGAGACTTGGAAGGTATAGGCCCGAAGGGAAGGACCCAAATGGTTGAATCAATATCGTACGAACCATGTTATGGCGTTTCGAAGAAGGTTACAATTCTTCAAATTGCTTATAGGTGCCGATATAAATTTAGATATTCCCTAAATCAATATCAGGTATCAGGGTTTTTCCATTGTCCATAATACCTCCATTACCTTATGATCACATGAAATCTTTATTGTTCCAGGTATACTTATCTCCCCTTCTCAGGTTGCACACGAGTCAACATAAAATGTTCAGTAAGCTGCTGCATGACTAGAAAATTTATTTCACTTCAAAAAAGTCAATATTGACAAAGTTTTTCATCCGATATCCAAGGAAGCATCCGATACCCATTACCAATGAAATTTTTACATTCAAATTTGATGCAATCAACACCTAAACTTTACCTGAAGCTACCTTGGATATTGGAATGATAAATTTTGTCAATAAAGGACCATTTTGGTACATTATTTCCAGAAATAATGTACCTATGTAATTGTTCAAGAAAATTTTTTTTTACAACACCCCCTGAAAATTTTTTCTTTCACGTTTCAGAGGTTTTAGAACACGACTCTGCAATAAAAATTTTTTGTCCGTCCGCCGTACGCCGTACGCCGTACGCCGTACGCCGTACGCCGTCAGCAGCAAAACGCATAGAAGGAGTGGTCCGATTTCAAAAAAAAAAAACGAGCGTTTAGCAAATTTTCCTGTGACGTGCACCTCCTATAAGGGAATCCTCTGAATCAACTCTAGACTACTCAAAAACGATCAAATGTAAAAAAAGTCATGATCTCAAAAACAGTTTTTTTGGGTTTTCGACCCCTTAAAATTTTTTGATCGGATTCCCCTGACAATATGCCTCAAGTTGGAGCAAAACACAACTTTTAGGACCAACCGCACCAAAATCGGATCAGCGGTTCGATACGAAGTGGACGGACGAAATTTTGGCCAAAAATTTCGTCCAGCCACTTCGTATTGAAATACTGATCCGATTTTGACTAAATTAGTCTTGAAAGTTGTGGTTTGGTCCAACTTGAGGCATATTGTCCGGGCAATCCGATCGGAGAAGGTTAACGGGTCCAATTCGGCATAATTAGGGTATATTTTTGAAAAAACACAAAATCTCAATTTTGAAGGTGATGCCGTGGGTTTAGAATTTTTTGAGTATTTTTCCCGGGTTTCTCGCTTGATTTACCATAAGATAGGGTGGATTTTCCGAAAAAATTCGAAAATTTTGTTTTTGAATCGGTTTGGCTTGAATTTCTTAATGCGATTTCTGCGTTTTCGCGTTTTTGGCAATTTGAGGGAGTCCTACTGAACCGATTTTGAATTTTTTGAGCTCGTTGGATTCCTTGAAGGTTTTTACACATTTTTCACTCCCTATAAGTCAAAATTGATTGGGGTTTAGTAATCAAAAACTGGTTTAAAGACTAATTTTTGACCTAAACAAAAAATATTTTTTGACCCTTTAAAAAAAATGTTAAAATTCCAAAAAAAATATTTTTGAGTTGGTTTTGGGCAGGTACATGACACAAAAAATTTGCAATTTTCTACAACTCTCCAGGACTAAGAAAAATGCAAAAAACCGATTCCAGCTGGAAAATCCAAGGTCCTAGCCTAGGAAAAATTTCAAAAAAATGATGGATTTGGCTTCGGGGTTTTTTGGCGGGAATCTTTAGATATTGACTATGAAACATGAAATTTGGCATTTTTTCGAGATTTTGGTCACCAGGGTCAATTTTTTCGCAATTTTCTTGGTTTTACGTCCTAAGCACCTATGGGGTTAAGCAAAAACGTGATACAGGAGAAAACGTCGGGTGATAAATTCCCTATCAGATGCATTCCCACCCTTGATAACGACTGTTTTATCCGAGGGCGTCGGTTTATAGGCTTGGAACTGCAAAACTGCGATTCGGCTATTAGAAAGTGAACGTTATTGGGATTAGCCAGTCTCGCATATTAATAGGGTGGACAGATTAATTAAGGGAATTTAAAGCGCTATGCGGTGAATAGATGCGATCCCGAGTCAGGCCTTTTCGGAAATCTCAGGTATCAATACCGTATATGAGGGACCCGCGGGGACCTGGTTTGAGTCCAGGTATAAGGGAAGGGATTGGGGAGTGGCATTGTCCCCTCGTGATGAGACCTCGTCAACGGGTCTTGTTTAATCGCTCAGTGTTTTTTCTTCTTTTTATACCTATTTATTCATCATTGTGAAAAAGTACCATTTAAGCATCATTGAACTCACCATTGACCATTACTCCACAAATGATATGATGATAAACCTACCTACTCCAACTATTTGAACTTTATTTTCTGTGATACCCAGACAAATAATGTACCCATGTCACTAATCTACTTAGCAGCGTTTTTTACCAAACATTTAACGATTATTTGCTAGGCTCGGACAAAACGACATCCTCTCGACATGGTTTATTTCTTCGAGCGCTTTCGGCAATGGCGCCATCTCCTGGAGCCATTTCTGTCCCTACCTCTCTTGTAATGAGGTTGAACGCATTCCACCTTCAGAAATAACAATGATGATTTTGATAAAGGTGGTTTTACCTACTTCCTAACTTATCCTTTGACTTGTTTACCCAAAATACGAGAATGTGACTGCTTTAACCCCAAATTAAAGCAATCATTTATCATCTCAATATTGTGCATCTAGGCACACAGGATCTGTGTTCGATTTCAATTACATTTTTATAGCAGATACCTATACTCAGTTAAATTCATTTGTGCACGAAATATTTCATTTTGAAGAAAAATCGTTGGAATTCTTCGTTTTCTATAAAATGACTGTACTTAGTATAGAACAGGCTGTGATTGCTAGGGTCGTAGTATCTCTGATAAATCGTCGATACGATCGGACCGGAGTCATAAATACGAGGCGGGAAACGAGAAGGGATCAACGGCGAAACAGAAGGCAGAAGAGTCGGGATTGGAGGATATCCGTGAGATATTGTGCCCGCATGTGTTCGCACAGCCTTCGGACTTCAGCCGATGCCATCCGTTCAGAGTCTGGGGGGTGATTTAAAGGTAAAAGACGAGAAAAGAGCAGTTCGGCAGAGCTCGCGATCGGAAAAACCTCTATTTATAGCCAGATTGGCCCTTTGGGACGGTGAAGGGGTACGACTGCTGACAAGGATCCTGGGACGATCAGGCAGTGAGGATTTGTTCCTGGATTCACTATAACTATACCACAATGTTTGAGCAGTTCGGCAATCAAATTTTTCGGCGAGCAAATTTTTCTATTTAGATACTTGCATCACACCTTTTGTTTGGAAAAGCTTCGACCCAATAATGAATTTTTTTGGGTACCTACCTATACATTAGATAGGTAATTTTACTGTCCCTAGTAAGTATCAAGTGAGAGTTCTATTTCAACTTATTGGATAGATTTATTGGAAAGTACAACACACTCTTCATTCGATTAAGGGTGGGTTCATCAATTCAGATTATTCATTGAATATCCATTATCTTCCGAATAAAATTGTCCATGGATACGTTGAACGAAAAATTCGTCGTCTGCATTTCCAAGAAATCACATATTCGGAGAATAATGATTATTTGACGAATAAACTGCATTGATGAACCCATCCTAAGAAAGAAGAAACCTAGGAGCAAGAAGAAAAGTAACCAAGCTCAACTTTAACGGACGTCTCAATAAAAATAATACTTTATTTTTTTATTTAAAAAAAATTCAACCTGGTTCTCTTTTTGATAGTAGTGCTACTATTTGCTCCAGTGAGAGATCGAAATTATCTAGAGAAGGAATGGCTAAAAGATGAAGCCAGCCTCAGTAACATATTTCACTTACCTATACGTTAATTATTACATTATCATTCATTATCCTTGGCAGAGGTACATAAAAACCATACGGCCGTCAATTTCTTCGAATGAATCCACCTTGACAGCCCACGTTTCGAAACCAGTTAGGCCTTTTCCACAGTCTTAACCTTATTACTGAACGTACTTTCTACAAAGGGCAACTTATAATGGAGTTAATGAACTTTACATTTTCCGTTCTCTCTTTAACAGTGCCACCGAAGAATTATATCGAGTCTAAAACGCCTCAAACAAGACGCTTTTGTCCTTTGAAGGCGCCAACTAAGAAGAATTCGAATTAGTCGAGTTAACAGGATATTCCCTCTGTTTTCCGAAGTCTCGGGATTCGGACTTGAGTTCATTCTTCCTCCATCATGTATAGCTACAGACGAGAGAGGGAATCTGACGACTATTTCAAATATTCCCAGAGACTTGTTAAAGAAGGTACCGATTCCAATTCAACAGTGCCAGTTCGGTTGGTTAACTTATTGATCGTTTCAAAGTCAATAACTGGAAAAATCTCCATTTGACCGTGTTGTGTGATTTTCGAACATATTATAAATAATCGATTCGATTTCCGAGCTCGGCATTTTCCAACTCTATCGACGCAAAACAGGTTACCATTTTAGCAGTAAGTGGTTATTTATTTCGGCTTGTCAAGACCGAATTTTCTCCGCTGATTGATTCCGAATGGCAGGAGAAAAACGAATTGTTGAATAAGAAAATGCTTCGGGATGCCATTAAAATCTGATTTCCCGACCTCCAGAAGTCGTCTTGAATTCTTTTCCGTCTTAAGCGGTTCGAGAAGAGGACGTATTTTTTTGCCCCGGGATCAGGCAGGAAAAAAGAGGGAAACAAGAGATCGATTGACAAGAGACGAAGGCTGGCACCGAGATACTGGAATAAATAGGATTTTCTACCGCTCGGGTCAGAGGCCGTGGAAAGGAATTGCCGGTATAGGGGAGAAGGGGAACAATTTCATGAACGATTTGACTCATTGAGGCCGATCTCTCAGCGAGGGAAAAACGGAGTAGTTGTAAAATGAGAGGGAGCTAAGAAAGAATCACAGCCATTACCCCTGTTAAAGCTTCATAGTTACTTTAAAGTATAAGAAGTGTCATAGAAACGCCGGTATTCAGTTAGAATCCAGTATTAAGGAACCTCCAATGCCAGAGTACCACGACATAATAATGATATTATGCCCATAATGTTTTATCAAGGTATTCAACTTACTTTTGAAAATCTATCTAAAAACTGTATTGGCAAAAACCATGATAAATTATCGCCTGTTGAGCTGAACTTCGAAATGCATTTCACGTACCTATAATACATATGTAATATTATGCACCTGCTAAATTTCGATGCATGCCCCGCGGAACCGGTTCATTAGGGAATTGGTTTGGTGCATTAATGTGAATTGGAATCCTATCAATTACCGACAGGTGAGATTGGCGTCCGAGGGTACGAGAGAGATCAAACGTTGACGTCTCTTTGCATCATCATCTTCCGACGTCTAATCCATTGATTCTGATGATCTGTTTACCCGCCTGGCACTTGGCAGCATCAAAGCTGATCGCACTCTGACTAACGAAATTATTGCGCTTGAATGAGATTTTCATTATTGCTATCCCCATTTCTATTAATCGCGTTCCAACTTACTGGATTTCGAGTGTTCAGTATAACAAGTGAAGTTATTGGACATAAGCCCCTTTGAAGGTATCGAAAAATCTCATTCCAAGCGTCCAGAAACAATGCGCATGGTTCTTAGAATTCCCAAAATGCCTTGCCTACTCCTGGGCTAAGAAATCGAACCATTTTCAAGCCAAGATACATGCGATATGAGTATACCTTTTCGAATGAATATATGATATATGAGTTAACCTTTTCGAATGGCATCGTACTCAAATCCCGGGAATCCAGTTTGTCTACCTCTTCAATGGTCGAAAATGAAGGGAAATATTCCACAAGCCATTCCTGATGACAAACCTTACTCTTAGACCTTTTTTCCTGGTCCGATAAAAAACAATGGTTTTGGTAATTTTGTGTGTTCGACCTCTGCTCACTTATTTGGCTGTAGCTCCTTCAATTTTTGAGTAAACTCAAATCTGAGGACACCATTGGAAAACTCGTAAAATTCAGTCAGTACTTCGGTTCGAAACTTCTTCCAGAACAATGCTATATTTGATTGCAAGATGCACCTCATGTTGCATGTGGAAGAATCGCAACCGCAAAGAGTCGCGTGATGCTGAAATGAAGGCATTGCCGCTGCTGCAAAGGTGCGGATGAGCATGTGCTGCCGGGTCGGATCTGGGCTGGAAGGTCGACGAGGATCGATATTCTTTGAAGGTTGAGTTCGTCGGCCTGTTCCTTTCCGTTTGTACCAAAAGCCGCTAACTAGATATTAGACTCGAATAACTCGGGTTTTGGGTCGTTTCTCGAATTGCCGATGAAAATGGGTATTGATTTCATTTCAGCTCTGATTAATTGCAACATTCTGATTTTCTGACTGTAGGTAGGTTGCTACTCCGATTTTTACGCATACACGGTGTCCCCAACTTAGGATAAAACACATTTGGGTGAAACTATAACAAAAATGAAACAAAACGCAACCAACCGCATTTTTTCCTCAGATTGTTTCTTAGATACAATTTTTCAAAGTTTTTTCTTGAAGAAAACTACGCGTTGTTGTATAAAAAGCCATTATTCCTCCGGTTCCATACCACTGTTTCCAACTTTTGAGGAAATACAAATGTATACTGAAATTGTAGAATAATAATTCCGCGTTTTAGGAGTATTTTAGGTTTGTCTTTGCAATCGAAAAATGAACCCTTGTGCAGAATTTACAGAGTTCTTCAGATACACAAAAAAATGATGTGCAAATGTCACTGATCTACTTGGCAGCGTTTTTTACGTTACCTACCTGCCAATAAGATTTTCATTCCCCGCGTGGAAATAGGATTTTTATGAGGCCCCTCGTCGACGGTGCAAATCCTTGCAATTCTTACCCGTTTGTACAATTTCACGGATATAATGGGAGATTAGGTGTATCGTTGGCGTAACTCTTGTTAGAATCCGCCGCTTCCGTACCTCGATTTTGGAAATGCGATCCCGGATTTCGTCGAGGAGGATAAATCGAACCGACGCTGGCGGAAAGACGAGACAGTCGCGAGCCGAGCCAATATAAGACGAGGGGCTTTGCTCGGATTGGGACGTCGTGAAACGCTATTCGCGTAAGGCGTTGAATGGGTTTGTCGCAGTTTCTCCCATCCGGGTGTCAAGGAAGTTCGGGGGTGGCTCGAGGGTGAGGAGGGTTGGCGTTATTGGGGACCGCCGGCAACACATCCGTGCGGGTTATTAGAGTACCTACACGTATTGCCATTTCGGGTGCGCGCCCATCTATGCGATCCTCGACATGACTATTGAGTGGTTATACAAACCGCGCCATCCTGACGCGACCCTCGCACAGCAGATCCTTAATATTTTTCATATAAATGTATTTCCTATTCTTTCCCGTGTAGATAGAGTATTGTCTATTCATACCGATTCGCTTCAATAAAATTTTACCGTGCAGGGTCGATCTATATGTAGTTTTTTCAAGACAGATGAGACGAACATTCAACTTCAAGAAATTTGAAAAAAGTTAAGAATTGAGGGAGCTATGGCCATTTTTGTAAATTTATGAGAGACTGTCCGACTGACAACCGCCATTGTGGAGGCAACCGCAGCGCACTCATCGGTAATCCAAGTCCCCAATATCATTAAAATTTTTAGTAGACTCCCAGTGGATGGGGCGTTTTGATTTTGCCATAATTTAAAACTACAAGTTTTTGATAAATTTTTGTTCGACTCAAAAAGCACTAGATGATAATGTTTTTAGAATGGTTTCCCAATATTCGCAGGGAATATCTCCCCTATTCAAAATCGGTCGCGCCAAAGTTGGCTCTGCACGACCCACGAAAACACACGTTGGTCCCATCCTAGAAAACCGGCCTGGCTTTCAAACAGCCTTGTTTTCCCAGATCCAATCCACCGACTATATTGGCCGGCTAATTATACTCGCACTGTCCGATTTCTATTTTGAAAACGAAGGGACGCTCTGTTTGTGTCAGTCCGGCCGACGGTATCGGACACGGGACAGACTGCGGTCTGTTGATTGGGACTGAGCTATCCAATCAAACTGCTCGAATAAACAAACCGTCATGATAGCTGAGCTTGAGACGCGCGCCATCCGTTTCGTACATTTGTCCAAATCCTCTCCCCCATTCTTCGGTTGAATTTCGTTTCGATCCCTGCACGGTCCTTTTGTGTCTCCATTCTATGGTATCGTTACGGGCTTAAAATGAAGGTTATCACATTTGGCACTAATTCTTTACTCAAGAGTTTCGTAAAAGCTGATCATGGTCAAAAGTAACTCGTACCTATCATCCAAAAAAAGTAATTGATATCATGGCAAGAAAGTATCTCAAATCATAAAAATTCCTTTTTTCGACAGAACTAACAGTTTCCGAAAATCGGTACTTATCTTTTGAACTTCTGAAGCGACGCAGACTTCAGTCAGTTCAGAGGTCGAAAGAAAGGTAAACCCATACTCAACTTAAAACTGATACACAGGCCACAAATCAAACTGATACTGATACACGAACTCAAACTGGCACTGATACTCTAACTGAAACTTGCACTAAAAATAAAACTCAAAGTTCGAAAGAAAGGTAGGTAGGTAGCTAAGCCCAAACTCTCAATATGAAAGTGAACCTCAATTTCAATCTGAAAATCAAACTGAAACTCAAACTGAAACTTGAACTAAAACTCAAACTCAAACTGAAAATAATACTGAAACACATTCTGAAACTAAAACTCATACTCAAACTTCGAAAGAAAGGTGAACTCAAACTGGAATTCAAACTGAAACTAGAACTAAAACTTAAACTCATATTCAAACTCACAGTTCGAAAGTAAGGTAAACTCTAACTCAATCTGAAACTGAACCTCAAACTTACCTAAACACAAACTGAAATTTGAACTATTTCTCCAACTCATAATCAAACTCAAAGTTCGAAAGAAAGCTATGTGTAATGTCAAACTCAAACTAAATCTCGAACTAAAACTAAAATTCATACTCAAAGTCAAACTTGGAAGTGAAGGTAAATTCAAACTCAATCTGAAACTGAACTTCAAGCTCAAAATGAAAATCGTTCTGAAACTGAAACTCTTGCTAAACTGAAACTCAAACTCAACGTGCGAAAGAAAGGCTTGAGGTTCAGGTTCAGATCGAGATTGAGATTTGACGTTTCTTTCGGACTTTGAGGTTCAGTTTTCGATCGAGTTTCTGATTGAAATAGAGTCTTAGTTTCAGTATGATTTTTAGTTTGAGTTTGAGGTTCACTTTCAGATAGAGTTTGAGTTTCTTTCTTTCGAACTTTCAGTTTGCGTTTTAGTTCAAGTTTCAGTTTGATTTTCAGTTTGTGTTTCTGTATGATTTTCAGTTTGAGTGAGTTTCAGTTTCAGTTTGAGTTTACTTGTTCTTCGAACTTTGTGTTTGAGTATGAATTTGACTTTTATTTCGAGTTTCAGTTTGAGTTCCAGTATGATTTCCAGTATGAGTTTGAGTTTTAGTACGTGTTTCAGTTTGAGTTTGAGGTTCAGTTACACAGTGAGTTTGAGTTAACCTTTCTTTCGAACTTTGAGATTGAATATGAGTTCGAGTTTTCGTTCGAGTTTCAATTCGAGTTAGATGAGGGTTCCGGTATGATTTTCAGTTTGAGTTTGAGGTTTACTTTCAGATTGAGTTCGAGTTTTGAATATGAGTTTGCGTTTCAGTTCTAGTTAGATGAGTGTTTTAGTATGATTTTCAGTTTGAGTTTGAGTTTCCAACTAATAGAATTCGAGTTCTAGTTTGAATTTCGTTTTGCGTTTGAGTTTCAACTCGACGTTTTAGGCAGGGTTGAAAATACGCATTGTGTTTTCTTGACACAGCAGCCGCTGAACTGGTCAAGTTGTTATCAAATTGTTCAGAAATAGGAATAAGTACCAAAATAATGTGTTATATCTACGCACAACTGGTTTCTATTCTTATTTTCATGTTTTTGAGATTTTTATGCGTTTTTTTGAAGTTTAATGGTTTCAATGTTTTCTTTTGTAAAATTCTTTTCAGAAGTGGAATGAGAAGTGATTGCGACCTCCAACGTAACGACCAGTTTCAAGTGTTCTGCGATTTGGTTCAAATCCGCTCGTGAATGATGTGCGTAGGATTCGATGTTTCGTTGAGATAACGACACGTCGTTTGTTTGTATCGAGCTTTTCGCAGAAAGGAGTTTCCACTGAACGTAGCCGAGAGTTTCCGATGGGCCAAGTGCGAGAGTATGGCGTAGGGAAAGGTCCTCACACTTCGTGAAGGAGAGAAAATATTTCGGGAGTGATTGGATCAGGCGAACTTGTGTCGGACTTCCTTCGAGCGGAAAAGAGTGTTCGTCTCCCTCAAGTCGTCCTGACTTCGGCCGGCCCTTCCACGCAACTACTTCAGCTGCACTGAAAGCAAACATTCGAAAGGGACATATTCGAACTTGAGCCATCAGAAGAAGAAAACAACCCTTACCGAAGTATTAGCTTCCGGCCCCATTCCGTGGATGGCCTTAGACTCGGGCCCAGAACCAGAAACTGCCTTCCGTTTCCTTTTTACCTTCCGACCAACTTGTGTAAGCATTACTCTTTATTATCTGACCTCCAAACCGGTGGGGAGGCGAAGATCCCTTCTTATTAAGTTTGCTTCCTTCGGCAGAAGCAACTCGCCCCCTCAAATTGGATAGTACCTATACTCGGCCGACCCTTCGGTGAATGCGCCGATCTCAAGTGAAGGCGAATAACTTGAAGGCGGTCGTCTCAATCAAGACAAGTGGCTGTAGCGCGTAGATTCATTATTATGTCGTGATCCACGACAAAAAGGGGGTTCTTCTTGATGTATCGTGTTCTACACTAAACCAAAGGCTGTCATGCAAGCTTTCCTTGCTATATGTACCTGGGTTTCTTCCTCTTTTTGGTCGTGGGACAAGAACAGGTGTGGTTTGGTTGACATGAAAAAGCGTTCGAGAGATAAGACGCATCGGAAGGGGAAGAATTCTGGCTAAAAAACACCCTATCGGAGGCTTTTGATGAAAAATCGTCACTCTGATAGATATCACTTTTTGTTCACAAACTTCAATTTTGGCTTCTTTTGTAGGTAGGTATTAGCTAAGTTAGCAAAACGTACACAGAACCAAAAACGTTTATTGCAGATTCCTGTTCTAGACCAACTCACTTGAGAAATCACTTAAGATTATCTTCTATGAAAGGGTGGATTCTTCAGCTCATTCGGTACAATTTCTATTCAGTTAAATTTTTTGTATTACCAAGGGAAATAACAGTTTTTTATTCGATATTTCCTTCCAGCTTTCCAACGGTATACCGTAAAATATATACAATATTTTAAATTTAACCGCGTGTTAGAGGGTAAGCCAACGTTCGAATGCAGAATAACGTGGTTTTCGCGGAAATTTCGGTTTTGAAAACTTACTGTCCGGTAATGCCGGGAGATTTTGAAAGTTTTCATGCTTAACCCAACATAACAGCTGAATTTACCTGAACAACTCAAAGTTATTTATCTAAACAAGCGATCTTGAAATTCTGGTTTGGCCATACCGACATTTTTTGTTACACCATAAATGCAAAACTCCTGAGTCAACTTGCAATGCAATGAAGCTGCATCAAGTTATATCTTTATTCGCATTTAGAAAACCGAAAAGTTTTCTTTTCTCCCCATGGGAATTGAAGCGAAAGTCTTATAGAGGAGAAAACTCTCGTGATACAGGTGAGAGTCGACGGGAAAGATAAGGAGGGAAGGCGCATGAACCGAGGGGCGTGAGAGCGAGAGGGCGAACTTCCTACAGCAAATTGCCCTGATGCAGGGTGGCCAACTCGTTTCGCAAGGTCCCATTCCTCATCTCCCACAAACGCTCACGAAGGCCACACTGGCACATAGCAAACTCTCACACTCAAACCATCTCATTCACCATGTCTTACTCCAGCACCATCCCAACCTTCTCCCGTGAGCAAAGCGTTTCCCCCAGAAAAGCATTCCCTGCACTGCCATCCTGAATGAAAACTGGCCCATGCACCTTCTAATCCCGTAGGTACCCAACGCGTATCCCACCGATGTTCCTGCATCAAAAATTCAACTTACGGGAAGCGGCTTCATTCTACCTGGTAGAATATCAACGTGCAGAGAGAAAAGTATGGACGTGGCTGCGGGAATGTTTCGCCCCGCAAGAGAAAAATACTCTTCGTTAACATGACTGGAAGTGCGTTGAACAACGCTGTTGGCAACACTGATTTTTATATTTTCCAAGATTTTTGAAATTATCGACACTCAGGGAATCTTGGGGAATTTTAGATAATAAGATACGAGGTTAACATACATGACGCCATCGATACAAGGAAACTTTAGGAGTAACTAAAGGAAAACAGGTGTAGCACATAAGTTGAAGAATCGATCCCTTCTAGGAAGACATGTCTAGCAATATCTAGCGTAAAAACTCTGTATAATAGTAAAAGCGACTGATAACAGCCGTCGCTTGTAATTATGAACTAATTTTGATTTAAATTTCTGTCGTGTGAATTGTACGACAATGCTGTGGAACAGTCATGCTTATGGTGCATAAAAAATCACTTTTCTCGCAATTTTTTTTTAAATTTTTTTGCGAACCCCCGTAGCGTCAATTGTGTTGATGTTCACTTTCTTTTTATGCAAGTATGGTTTTATGGTAGCAGCCTTTTCTGTTAGTTATAATAATCAGAGTATAAAACCAGGGTGCTTTTTAAATATTATTCAGAAACAGTTCATAAAACTTGAAAAACGAAAAATGTGAAAAGTGCAACTATTTCATTGTGCCTACCTACATGAGCCATAGAAAATTAATTTTTGAGGAAATAACTTACGAGGCAGTCGGAAAAGAGGAGTGAAGGGTCGGTGTATACAGCCGCAATGCGTGCTACTCATTAACCCTCGACTTTTCCCCCTCTTATCTCTCACCTCTAGATTCCCTTTCCGTTTTCTCTCCTAATCCTCGTATAATGTCATCAGAGTAATTTTATGGTCCAGGCGCAGACGCTTTATGGGGCCTGTTAATTCATCTACGGTCAGACGGGCGTGTTCTTCAGTCCCACAGCGGCCTCGTTGTTTTAATTAATTTAAAGTGAGAAAGTAGGTAAGTGCTACTGGGTTGTTGGGTCATGTTTTTCATGCATTTATTCGTTTGTTTTACACGTAGGTATGTGGGTCCTTTGAACTACTAATTCGGTAGGTATTTCTTCTAAATAATGCCAATCGATGTTATCATTAATCTCTTATGGAGGATTTTCAGTCTAAAATTTAATTTTTACCAACATTTGGTTAATTGGTAGTCACTTACGTAACCTCGCAGCAAAATTCTTGAACTAGTGAAGACCGCATAAAATTACAGGTGGCTTCATTTATTTGGGCAGTTTATCAACTACGTGGGGAGTAACTGGGTGAAGTAAATATTTATGAGCCATTTACCTCCATGTTGGGATGAATGATGATGTTATAGGATATTAGTTAAGTGAGTAGGTATTTTGATTTTATAGTCAATTCAGTCGCGAAAATGGCTATTCTATTTGTCTACGATCCTCTGTCCAAGAGAACCATAAAACTGTATCGACCCCCACCCCTTTCCCTAGAAAAAAAAGAAAGGCTATACCTCTACGCAATTTACCTATGTAATTTTCAATTGATATTGTTTTTCGCTTCTTCAGTTTTTAAGCTTCTTCCTGAGGTTGGTTTTTTAAATTTTATTTTTTAATTTTCTTTGTTTTCAGCTACCTAGTAGGTACTTACTACCATAAGTAGGTGCTTCCACTTACAAAAAAGCGGAAAAGAGCGGAGTTCGGTTTATCAAATGATGAATTTCATATTATCCGCTCTTTAGAGCGTTTGTCAACCAAACTTAATCTGCGCATGCGCTAGTAGAGCTTGTCAGACTGCTGCACATTGCAACTACACCGAGATAAACGACTTTCTAATGGCAACTCGTAGTTCACATTCCTCGGCGAATAAATTCCAGCTGAAATCAGAAGCGAATAAACATCGTTGATAATTTTACCCAATTCGCTCTTGTTGGTGATTTATTTGCGTTCCCTCCGCTTTCGGCGAACGTTGCGATAAAGGGAACGTTGCAGTCGGAGCATCCAGAGGGAAAAGGGTTACCAGTGAATTCCGAACCGGATTATTTCTGGATTATGGCGAAGCGTATTCCAATTAACTTCTTGTTAGGTTATCGGCCAACAGATAATCTCTCTATTTCCGGGATGAAAATTTTAAGCGGAGTTTATCTTTGCGCTCATCCGACCTCGACTGTCGGTGTCGGTTTGTGTTATTTAGGATTGTGTATATTTGCCCTATCGGAACAAGTTTAGCTAATTCGATTTTAGGATCATTAGTGGTAATAGGTACTTCGATTTTTGTTCATACCATTGAAGGCCTCTGCTGGATAGGACGTCACAATGTATGCAATAATAGGCGAAAAGTTTTCCAACCGTGAGCATTAATACAAACTGAGCGCCAAAAAAATTAAATTTAATTCAATTTTGTGGATTTGGATGCTCTAAGAAGGCACTTTTTTGCCATTAGACGATGCCAGCTAACGAACATAGAAGAGGTACCCAATGATTAAGAATGGTTCTAGGAACAGGTTTTGGTACGATAAATTTTCTCACCAATAACCAGTGTCCGTGAGTTGGAGTTGTATTTTTAAGCCGAAAAGAGCTCTAATTAGGTGAAGCAGGTGTGATCTCAGGATGAAAGTAGGGCAATGCAATCGAAGACCATGTCGCAAGAGCTATAACGCCCTTAGCCTTTAAATCGCGACCCTCCTAACCTTTCTGCACAGGTTGCTAGCCTAAGTAGATTAAACCTTGTTCAGCTTCTCTCCGCCGTCGACTAACCTTTTAAACGGCCTCTAATCGCTGTCAAGAAGCACTAAAGATAATTGAGTAAATGGTATCCGGTAAAGGGACTTTCCATAAACGGATCGAGTGAAGGAATGTTCTAAAGTAGCTGGATTGAACGCTTATCATCTTTATAATGAAGAACAAACCAATGCAGTCATAATTAATAATTAATATTAAGCATTTTTGACTCATAACGAGGTACCAACGCGGGTGGGTATTTAGCCAACAGTGTAGGTAGGTTTAGCCTACACCTATATTCATGATCAAACAGTTTCATGGTATAACGGTCTAACTTTGCTAGGCAGGTGTACCTAAATTATGCCGAACGTGTTTTCTGCAACTTGTATTCAATTTCAATTTTTCTCTAGCCATGAATATACCTGTGCATAGGTATATATTTTTCATATCCTTGCTCATATAGTAAATCCGCTCTACACATACCCCAAAGACGAAAAGACACGCCCGAGGCTCTTATACATATTTTTATAGACTAGAGGATATAGACAAGGTCTCTTATAGAGAGGGAACTAAGTAGGTGGTTAAATGGGAAATAAAATGGGTAGAGGAAATTTGTTCTTTTTTGGTTAGGTTGAGGGTAAGAGAGATATACGACTTTCTCTCAGAGAAAGTCAGTACATCTCTGTTACCCTAAACCTACCCAAAATGAACCAATTGCGACACCTTCAATAAAAGTTCGTTCTTGTGAAAGTCCTTCGAAAACGAACACGAGCCATTAAACCTATTTTTGACCACATGCGATCTTCAGATTCGACGGCACCCCTTTGCATTGGACGGTTCTCTTTCCACCGAAGACATTGATTTTACTCCATTTCCAATTGGTGGCTACTTTATCGTGAATGTTGATTTCAACGTTGGTGCCCCCTGGGAGAACGTTCCCGCGCACATTGTGGATGGTCAAGCCCTGGATGGGAACCCCGTCAGTTGGTTCACCTCTCGGTCCGGAGTTCAGATAATTGCCAATGACGACAATGCCCTGTTTGGCAATGTTCTTCAAAAGTATGTCGTCGTAGATGACATTCTTGACCAGACCATTCGCGTCCTTGCATGTCTTCACACGTACGCCAACGTCGGCGTTAATGACTTGGCAGTGCTTGATGACGACGTTTTGAACAACGTCTCTTGGGTGGCCCCATGGAACAATGGAAATCCCGTGGCCCCCTATACAGGTGTTGTGTACAAAAGTGATATTGACTCCAGAGTTGAGGGCCAAACAGTCGTCTTGGTTATCCACGTAGCAGTGATCGATCTTGACATTTTCAGCGTTTGCGACGTCGAATCCGTCCGTGTTATGGCCGCCCTTGGTATGTCCCAGTTTGTTGTCCATGCGAACGTGCGATATGTGGATGTTCTTACCATTGATGGCAAAACCGTGGCATGGAGTATTTGTAACGTTTAGGCGAGCAATATTGGAATTGGAAAGAGCGGCGTGGAAAAATAGTGGTTTGGTTTTACCTCCATTTCCTCCAAGGGTGTCCCACCAACGAGCTCCTTCGCAGTCGATCGAATGACCTTGGCCACCTTTTATTTTGATATTGTTCCCGTTGACTTTTATAAGCGGCCCTTTCCATTCTTTGTATCCGAATCTGGTCTTACCATGGAATTCAACGTGGGTTCCTGGTTTGAGATTCGTCAGGTCCAAGCTGACACCCGCTGGCACGAACACGTCCTTGAGAACTATGTGATTGCTGTTAGCTTTGGCGTCTGGAAGCTGCTTGATGTCACTGACAACGATTCTCTTGGCCTCAGCAAAATACACGAATAAACATAGCGATAAGATCCGTGCGAATTCCATCTGAAACGAAAATACTCAACATCGGCCACTCAAATTTGAGGACACGTGATCGTAATAATATCACCACAATGCAGTTGAGGGTAAGAGACGTGCGAAGACTTTCAATAAGTATCTAAGGAGGTATTTATCAAAGCTGAGCGCTTTCGGCCTGATGGCCCTCGTCAGGAGTTTTTGGAAAATTTATTTTAGAGTGTGAAAGCTCCTTCATCACCAAGACAGAGGCACTAGCCCCGTCGGGTTACGGACGTGCCGCAGGTGGCCTGTCGTTTTTGAAGTATGATGATAGAATAAATTAGTGATAAAAACAGGCGATCTCAGAAAAAAATAAAAAGTTCTAGGACAGGCAATGGATAAAAAATGGAGACCAAGCTCTGAAGAAAATAAAAACTTTAAGAAATTTAAAATCTGAGGATAAATCGGGGTTTTCACACGAGACCTGGACCAAAAATTGGAGGAATGACCTCAAAGTGGGTAGATTTGCAAGTATCATCTAATTCTATAACTCGTGATACGGAACACCAGGCACCAAGACCAGGATCAACTCAGGTGTTGATCCCACTAATGAGAGGAAGTCGTCACAAATCTTTCACCCTCCAAAGTTTCCAAATCGAGTCAGAAGCGGCAATCGCTCGAAATTGACGTCTTTGTTAAATAGGTACAGTTTACAATATTCCGCGCAATATTGAAATAAACTCACCTCTGCAACATAAGTGTTGGCCGAGCAAAGATAACAGTAGAGATACAAATGAGTGAATATTTGAAGAGCAACTCTCCTCGTCTTTCCTGAGCTTGAAATGGAGGTTTAACATTTTTTGTGTATTTATAATATCGTTCAATCCCCTCCGTCCGATAATTTTTAACAATACCATGGCCTTGATCGATCAAGGCTGAATATTGAGTGATTTATTGTTTGTGAGAACGCCTTGTGCCAACTAAAAATAATAAGTCATCTCGGCCTGGCTGGCAGCTGCGTCGTTGTTACATGTTATTAAAATGCAAAAATTATGTGCACATCGTTTCGATTTTTTGTTTGAATTAGTCGTACTCTAATTCCTTTGATGCGAATCTTCCTCATCACGTGCAGATACATGTGTACTGCAATGATCACTGAATCTTGCCAAAAGTTAAAATGATTAATTTTGTTTTCAAGTATCATCTATTGCTAAGAATAGGGTCCAGATATAGATAATCAAAAAAAAGTGGGCTTGGGAATACTGAAAGGCTCACGAAAATTCCAGGTATTGAGAGGATTCGAACCCTCGGTCCTCGACTGTGGGCCAAGAACGGACAACCCCTCGGACAACCCCTACCGTAAATCAGAATCTATTGGTACAAGAAATGTGCAGATTTTTTAAAAAACTAATAGAAAAATGTAACCGTGTAAACTATCTTAAAACATTTATGAATATATAAGATATTTTATGAATACGATAATATCGTAACTTATTATGTTATTACTATATGTTATGAAAAAAGTCAATATAAACGGTCCAATTCATTTCGTATCGGCTGGTTTATGGAAACTCCGCCGTCGTTTACTCTCGTATTTGCGGCGATGGAATTGAGTCGGTCGGTGCCGGCGAAACCTCGGGTCTATTCACGTTGAAAGAGCAATTTCTCGACCAGTCAAAGAAAAGGCGCCCGTTGAGGTGATTATGGTTCCATTGTGTGGCAAGGGAACTCGCGAACGACCCGACTTCTCTTCATCCATGGACCATCACGCCGTTTTGTTGTAGATTAAACATTGGTTCGACACGATTTCGACATCCGCCTACATATCTCTGTTTTGTCGAAAATACCACGAGTTTTCTTTTCCTGGATTCGAGTCAAAATTATAGGGCATCCATTTTCTTGACTTTTCGTTCATCGTATTGGAGGTATGAAGGGCGTTAGACCAATAAGTCAGTCGTTTTTCTAGAAAGGGCCCCTCAAAAAACACAAATAGTTTGAAAAACAGAAGTTCTAATCAGCTCCTGTCTAATATAAGAGATCCTTACTTACCAACCTTTGAGTATAGCTAGGTAACTTGGAAAACCATCAAAAGTTAGGTGAGTCGCTTAATAAATTTGTTTCCTCAATCCTTCACTTTGAGAACTCGTAAATTCTCCCTTCATCGAGCACCATGAAATTCTTGCTTATTTACGTCAGGCCATAATTTAAATCGTTTTTGCGTGCGGGTGATTTCACTTACCCTCAGGAAGCCATAACATTTTACCGTTAACTCGCTAACCTCTTTCCCTGGTCGCTGTTCTTCAACGGAGAATCTCAATCTCAACTGCCTACAAATGTTAAGGGGTAGGTTAGCATGCGATGGGCTCATCCCTCTTTTGTCCATCAATCCAATCACACTTACCTATTTATTTGTTTTTGTATCCAACTTTTCCCACTTCCTGGATTCTCGAAATGAATAGAAAATAATAATGGTATAGTTATGCGTAAAATAAAAGCAAAAATGCCGCTTTATTCCAGTAACTGAAGTAAATTCCTCGATAAAAAATTGGTGCTTGAGAATCAAAGTTTTTACTGCAGTTATTGGAGTGAGAGGATTTTCTCCAATTTTATCCATGCACCCTAGCCACTGAAAATGACTTTTCCCGTTACACCTACAATCCTAAAGTAAACTCATCGAATCAGAAACACCAGCGAGCAATATAATATTATCAGTTTTGTCGTCATTGATACACCATTCGATCAATCAACTGGTACCTGTCTGTGTAGGGTCCAATTTGTACTTTTTTGCGTGTTGCAACTAACAGTTAAATAAAAGTTTGAGTACCTACCTACAGAATTCTCTTGCAAGTATTGCGAATGGACCGTTCCACCCTTGCCTGATGTTCAAGACGAAACATCCAACTGTCGTTGATAACAGTCATTGCAAAAAACGTTAGGGCCTGACTTTCGAAGGTACGAGTATAAGAAGAAGTTCGAGAAGCTTTGCCAGCTTACAACTTTAAGGAATTGCCCTAAGTTGGATTTTTCTTTTCCCGCTTTTTTATCCCGGCCCTCCGTTCGCTTAGTTTTCGTCTGAGATTTCCTGTTTCGAACAAAAACGCCCAGATTAATTTGTGCTTTCTTTCAGAAAACTCGGTACGTTGTTGTGAGAAATCGAGGCCAGTTGGTTGACGAATTGTTTCGAAAACATTTCAGTGATTTGACATGAGAGAATCAATCGAAGACTGCAAGGGATGGACGATTATTCGATTATTCTCTAATATTGCTGTAGAATCGGATATTTACGTTCTTTCGGGGAAGGAATATATTCGAGTCGGGCGTTCAAGTAGATAAAAATATACGGAAGTCTGCGTAATCTCCGTACTGCGCAATGCGTAATGAGATCTGATTGGCTGCCCAGCTTACGCACTTTACGGACTTTACGGAGATTACGCGCGTACGCAAATATCAAAAAAATTAGATATTTTACGCATTGTACGCAGAGTACGGATAGGAAGAAGAAGGAGAAGAAGGCAATTCCCTCGCCCGGGCCACCATCTTGTTTGTTTACGTTTTACGTGTCGAACCGGTTGGTAATATGAACAATAATAGATGAACGTTCTAATATTATTATTGAACGTATTATGTTTAATGAATTATTAATCAAAGAAGTCAGAAAAAGAAGAGTCATCTGGGATGTCGGCTCCAAAGCGTACCGGAACGCGAATGATGTGAGAAACGAATGGCTGGAGGTCGCGGCGGAGTCGGGCTCCACTGGTAAGTTGAATTTCAAATGCCTAAAATAATAAGTACTTAATTCAAATGTATCAATGTTCTACTACGATAAAATAAAAATGGTATTTCGTCGTTTGGCGGGCAACTCGATTGTCGGTCAGGTAGGTAGTTTGCCGTAGGAAGGGATTGAACGGTGAAAATCGTATCCCGGAGTTCGTAGAATAGACCTTTCTACCTGCAAGCCTACGAAGTATTTGAACTGTACTTATTTGCGAAATCATTGCAAGTACCTACTCGTTCTGAAATAAGTACTTGTACCTGTTTAAATTTTTATGGCAAGTTTACTTACAAGTCCTTGCTAACTGAGAAGCCAGTGCAAGTAGGTACTTGCCAATTTCGAGTCTTGTCTGTGGAGCAAAATAGACGTAAGTAGTTGTTGGTCTTGTGGAGGTATCCATCAAGTAAGTATAGGTATGTCAGTATGGTGTGCTTTTTCTTGTAGAAGAGTTCTGCAGAAACGGTGGAGGAGCCTTCAAGACAGATTTGTGCGCACCCAAGCCAAGCCCACCAAGATGCGAGCGGGGTCGGGTTCAACCCTTCATCTTACAAAGTCGGACTCATTCCAAGAACCATGTCACGGATGGTAAAATGTAAGTACACATCTCTTGTGCCAAGCATTTGAAGTCATCTAGATAAGTTGAATTTTTCGGAAAAACTGAATGTGATTGTAATTTTTCCTCAGTGACCGGATCGGAACAGATTTCTGCCTGACGGCCTTCTGACGACGGATTCCCATAGACGCCTGCCTCAAGGTCCATAAGCAAGGATCAATGTTTCAGCATTAAATGCTTACAAATTTTGTAAATAAACAACTCGTGAAAGTTTGTACAATTGTTTTATTGGTACAACAACACCTTCCTTATACATTCATTGAAATTTGTCTAAATTTCGTTTACGTTACATCTGGCTGCTGACATTCAGGGCCACTGCAATATTTTCTCTTTGAAATTAAAGCAACTTTACTAAGATATCTGAAAATGAAGAAAGATAAACCTCTGGAATCTGAAAAAAGTAACTTACCTAGTAATTGACTACTTTATTTATGTAGGTACCTACTTAATTTAATAATTAATTAATTAAAGAATATTTTACAATTTTAATAAAAATTCAATAACAATTGATTTGATAATAAATTAATTAAATATTATCCATGGAATGTACGTACCTTTCACCGAAGGCCTGCAATGTGTTAAAACTTATGCTCGATTCTATTTGAAATTGAAGCAAGTTTGCTAAGATATCTGAAAATAAATGAAGAAAAACCTCTGAAATCTGAAAAAGGTAATACTTACCTAGTTCCTAATTGACTATTTCATTTATGTACCTACTTAATTTAATATATAATTAATTTAAGAATAATTTACAATTTTAATAATAATTCAATTACGAAATTAATTTAATAATACATTAATTGAATATTACGTACGTACCTTTAATTATGTGTGTAAATTAAATAATGTACGTACTTACCTTTCACCAAAGGTAAATTATATAATGTGTCAAAACTTACGTTCGATTCTATTTGAAATTGAAATAACTTTGCTAAGATATTTCAAAATAAAAGAGGAAAAACCTCTAAAATCACTTGAGAAATCTGAAATAGTAGTAATAATTACTCAATTAAATGTCAAAACTCGCGTTCGTGAAAGAAACCTTGCGTTCCACATGACAAGCGAGTTGAAGTCGGAAATGATAACTAAATTTTTACGCAGTTCGACGACGCATCTACATGTGAACGCCATTGCGTTTTTGCGGACATTACGGATGCGTAACGCACTTTACGCAGTACGGAGATTACGCAGACTTTTTACGCACATGTGAACCCAGCTTAAGATGAAGCCTCAATGGTATGGTAGTGCTATAGATGGAGATTGATGAATACCCATTCTTCTTAGCTGATATAATACATTCCGGTTAGCACCTTTACAAGAGCAGATTAAATTAGGGTTGTTATGGAATTTTCTCAAGGTTATGTGTTGCTACAAAATTGCTCAATAAACGGTTTTGCTGAAGTCTACGTTACGGCGCCTTCCTCCCCTAAATAATTATTCGCAGAGCCGAGAAACACCTATGGCGTAAGGCGAGACGAATGTTACGCACATGAGAGCCTCCAACTTGGATGGATTATTTGGATTTCTATTAAAGTTTGGATGGAAAACGGAGTGTTGGCTTGCATCGCGGAGTGTATATACGGAATGTAGGGGTAGCTCGGCATGATGGGGGTTAGGAAGTAGGGGTAGTCGTTGCATTACCATACGGTCTTATTAATGCGCCTCCCTTGCTAAGCTCTTCCGACCTGCGTACGAACGTGTGTGGCAGTACCGTTCTGCCGACAGGGAAGGATCGACCCTCGAACTCGGGGTTCGAGTGATTAGTTGTATTCTCCTCAGACTTTGCCCGATGATGACCGGATGGTCCTGACCACATTATGGTAGAGATTGATGAGGCTGTCCGATCGTGAATAAATTCCTAACCCTACCCCCTATGGGTATGCTCTGTAAGGGTTGAAAGTTTTAGGCATGAAATATCCGCTGAATGGACTAACCAAGCACTTATTCAGTTGTTATGATTAAGCTGATCCAACTTGGTAATCCATTCAAGTGCTACTTCCCTGTTGCCTAACATATTCAATGCGGTACAGCTGGTCATTTATACATCATTGGGACAGGGACGAAGAATACATAAAATCGGAATCCCTTTTCCTGGCATTGATTATTTATAATCGGCCACTTTTGATTGCTAGCTGAAAAAGTATCCAGTTTCACTTCTAAAGGAAACATCTCAGAATTATTGATTGACGAGTTTTGCAATAATTGCGACAATTATTGTTATTGCATAACCGAGGACAATGCTCTATTAAATGAAACTTCTCTATTCATAATAGGGATGAAAACTGGGGAGAGCAAATCTAGCGTGGAAAAATATTTCAGCAAGCGCAGCACGAGTTTTGAAAAGCAAGTGAGGGTGAAAGTGACTGAAAATGAGCAACGCGCGAGGGCTAATAAAAGAGTTTGAGGTCAGATTTATGGAAAGTTGGCAAATTGGAGTTCAGCAAGCGAAGGGAAGGCTCAACGGGGAAAAGCCGGATGGGGTGGAAAAAGTTACCTCCTCTGCGTAGATAAAGGGGCAGATGGGCTGTGAAAAGAATGGCTGTATGTTGTAGCATATAGCGTAGCCTCTCATCCATAGCGGATTCTGAAAACCCAGTCTGAAAATCTGCGCGTTATTCAGAGAAAAAATAAAACTAATATATTGGCTGCATCATTAGCGCATTCACCAACTCTTGGATCAATTTATCTAGTTATATGCTGATTTTGACATTAATTTTTGAAATGATGGCTAAACCATTCGTAGACCGCTTTCTATAATGAATCGCTCAGGACCACGAAAAATTTCGCACCTGCAAATCCCACTTTGAAGGCGGTTTTATGCAATAATAAATTTTCTTAAACAAAACAACATGCGTTTTATAACATTAAAAACGAATAAAGTTTTATATATTTTTTTGCTATTTTTTTTAGTTGCCTCAAAATTGATACAGGTATCAATGTAGGTCTACATTTCAGACGACCTCTGATTCAACGTAACCAGGTAAAACTGGTGTTCAAATGGTGTTTTCTGGACCTTTCCGTGCCGTACGAAGATGAGCAATTGCGACCCGCCTTTACTCGCCTATGCCTTCATTCCTACCAGCAGTATAGTTTTTGAAAGTTTGAATTAAAGGAAAACTAGCTGCCTGTTCACACCTTGTGAAATTCGAGTATCACTTTGTTTGATACGTACTCAAGCGTTTTTTGCCACCTACGCTCGTCAAATTCGATGGCGTTACTCGAACATTTTGCGGTTGTTCTCCAAGCGCTGAATCTGTGCACATTCAGATTGTAAAGACATGAAAAGGCGCGTAAGTGCTTCAGATGGGAAATCATTTTCCCGACCAGCCTCATTTTGCCATCTTCAACCTCAGCATATTCCAACGGAAGGAAAGTGCTCCAAGTTCTATTAACGCCTCTCGTACGCCGTTGACGAGGCACTTAGCCTTTCGCCGAGCTCTTCGTATCGCCTCCCAGCCACTTCGCTAATATCCCAAATGGAGGTCCAATTCATATTCTGTCTAGGTATGTGTATTTCGCATTCTGTAAGTGTGATAGTTGCTTTGGAAGGGAAAGACCCTTACCCTATGGGCGGTTAACATGTCCAGCAGCCATAAACGCGGGCGCGTTACCATTACCTATCGTGCGTATCCTACAACTTTCGACCCTCGGGCCACTTTTCACGAGGCTTCGCTTATCTCCTTAGAGAACGCGTGTTGTAGTCGGCCCCACCCGCGACTCCTGCCTTCCGCAATGTTGTTATCTCCTCGTTACAACTGTAAAAACAACTTGTATCCGTATGTCGGTCTCACGCCGTACCCCAACGTTAAAATGTTCTTAATTATCGAGGCAAGACCATTTGTATAGGTAACTATTATTATTGAAGATGGAAATATCGACCCGCAACTTGATGTAGTTGTCAGCTGATCGGCATAAGGGTCAAACCAAAACAGACGCCTCTTTTGCCGAGCTTTCAATTAATTATATACTCATCCTCAGGGCGGTTTGATGCGCTTCTGAGCAGTTTCAAAAGCGTAGTTTCCAAACTAGATTTTAAAAAATATTTTTCAATTGTTTTTTCGTCGGATCGTCATAAAATTGCTTCAGGAATCCTGGCTGGACCTTATTTTCCCCACAGCAAATTTTTATGAAGAGATGAAAAATGTACTCGGATCGTTTCTCAAAATCGCCTATCACCCTTGGTGTTATCTTGCTTTTGTGATTCAGAATCTTTTTCAAAATCGAAAATCGGTCCATTGGTTGCTGAGAAAAACGGAAGTTAAATTTGGGGCGAACGCAACTCCATCTCGAAATTTCACTAATCGGCCGTCCGGATTGGCCTGAATGTCTGACAACGTGAGTAGGTAGTGAATAAAGCAGAATTCGCAACAAATTAGGGAAATGAGCCGTGTCAAACGAACACAAAAGTTAATGTTAATATCAGGCCTGACCAATGAATTATTTTAATGGCTCCAGCGATTTGTTATGAACCCTCGTGATTCGTAGCGTTTGCGGTTGTTCTGGCCGAAAAACTTCTTCCATAACAGAAATTTCGTCGTAAGAATCTCGTTTTAAATGAAATCTTGCCGACAAAAATAGTCGAGCCACTCCCTCAGGAAGAGCGCACGTTCCGCCGTCCTCCGTTTCTGAGAGTTGTCCAATTTGCCGCCTCGAAGGTTGACGTTCGGAATTGACGGTTCGGTTGAAGCATCTTTTGAAGTGTCAACCTCAGGGGCTGAGCATCAGTCACTTAGACCAAGGTACGCATATAGCGCCATAGCGCCAACGAGAGTAGAAGCACAATGAACAACCGTAAGCTCCCCTTCCTAACTAAACCATACATCTTTTTTCTGCGGACGGAGACGGGATAGGACGGGAAATCGCATGTGTGATTGATTGTCGGGGAACAAGGGTTAGGGAAACTCTTGGAAAGCTCCCCATTGAAACTGTTCTCAGGTTCCGAAAGTTTCCCCTGTTTTCACTAACCAGAGGTTTACCCGGAGAGTATATATACAATATAATACACCTCCCCACATACCTATTCTGCAACAACAATTAGGAGCATAGCAGAATCAGAAATATAAATCAGATATTAGGTACAATTTTTTAGAGGATTTTTTAAAGGAATAAAAAAAAACTTTTTAAGGCGTTTAACGATTTTAATAAAAATTGGTGCCTCCTGTAAAATTTGCCAAGGAAGAATATACCGAAGTATATGCTTTCCAAGAAAATTTCTGCCATTTAATGCCACCCACTTTGGTCTGCAATAGCTGCCCATACACAAGACGTTTTTTCGGCAATCCAAGAGTTTGACGTCATGCACCGGACTACCTTGGATTGGTGTCAAATAATATTTTATACAATGGTGCCGATGGTGCGATTTCGTTCAACACCAAAGAAACCTAAGAAAAACTTGGTGTGCTCGTGTACGTCCAGCAAACGAGCAATATCAGTCAACTTTTTAATGCATTCAAACCAATTTTACGCCTCTGCACCTTAATGCATACAATGATGGATAATCTCTCGCTATAACGGTGCAATTAGTGCTAGATGAAACAATCATTTGCATCAAGCTCTAGCGTTCGTGTTCAGAGAGGTACATTGTTATACTGATTCCCAACGGACCTCCACGGTCAGCGGTTAATCCGTTCAGGAGAGCAATGCGTCGACCAATATCGCTTGGACATTGTGAAACTCCTATGGGAGATATCTTTCAGATGGTCCAACTGGAAACACAGGACAAATCTCGTGAGGCCTAACGATGGAAGCTATTATTCTGACTGTGGATTTTGCAACAGGGACGTAAACAAGTCAAATTGAGTGAACTCGATTGTGGGTGGAAATTGATTGATTATTTTTCCTTCACTATTCCAGCTCGAATTTTAGTTTAGAATTTCATAGAAGCTAGAATTTCATTTCATAGAAGCTAGAATTTCATTTAGTTTTTCTTTAATTCCTCTTTTTACTTTTTCGATGGTTTGATACCGAAGCCAAACGAAGACCCCAAAACATGACAAACAGGAAGGCAGAACTACACCAGTCCGTTGAGATAAAAAAGTCACTAGAATCAGGGATTCTGTTTCCCTCAACACGAGGGAAGGGTGGCTGAGTGCAAGTTCAGATAGCAAGTTCGATGGAGAAGTTGTACGAGCAGCATTGGTCAGGATGATGGAAGACTTTGGAGATAGGTATTTGGTGATAGTAGTAAGCACTCCAGAAAAAAAGTCGAGAGAAGTTTTCAGGTACATCATGTACATATCGATTAGAGCTGAATTTCGACCATTTACTCACAGGAGTTCTCCGGGTTTGAATGATGACGATCTTGCGGAGGGGAGGAGGATGAACGAAGTGGATAAAGTTGTAAAATGTTTTTCAGACTCTTTCTTGATTGGGAGTCCGGCTTTTTGTGAGCGGACCATCAGATTATGCTGCGTTCCAATCATTTGAAAAGGGTTAGGTATTCATGTGGAACAGGCCTAAGGCAAGAAGTAAAAACCGTGACGATTGCAAAGGTTGGCCACTCACTCCTTTCGTGCTTCGCCCATCATTGCGCCAATGACTCCCAAACTCGAGTTACCGGCGCGCGTCCGTTTGTTGTAACTCTCGAAACAAGTTGGTCAAGTTTTCCAACAATTCTCCCATACAAGAGTTAGGTACCTGCCTTGGAAGCTGGAGCTGCGTGGCCTGGATATTTCAGCTCATAGACAGTTATAACGTACCTACCATAAGAAGGTGAATGGGTGAAGAATTATATGCTGCGAGCACGCATTTTTTTATGCAATAATTTTTAAGACAATTTTTGAGGAAATGGTTTTAAGGCAATAAGTTTTCGTTGTTTTTGTGTTAACTATTATAGAAAGTTGCTGCCTTGAGATCAGGGTTAGAATCAAGCGACCGTAATTAACAGCTACAGAGCTCAAAACCTTATTTTTGAAAAATCGGACATGGGTTTCTGAAGTTACCTAGTGTCGATATAAATTTCTCACTTTTTTGTTCTACGAACCGTTGGATCATTCATTTCAATGGTGAACTGATATTACCCAGCTCTACTTCCGGGTAAATGAGGGCTTTGAAATTTAAAATTCAGCCGAGAAGTGACTGATGGCAATGGTTACAAGTGGAACAGTGGTCGAAGCTATTGGTCCCGAATGGATTATTTGGTATACCTACTGTATTTTATCAGCGACGTATGTCCGATGGGAACGGATTGATTTATGACTTATCCTGGGGTGGTTTCGACGGTGGTTTTCCTCTCGTCCTCTCCCCTCTGGCTGGAATACTTTGTTATTCTTTTGAGAATAATACATCAGTTGATGCGACATCAATGGTCGATTAATCGGCCTACGTTACATGGAAGGACCATTAGGTTGGAAATGCAAGGCACTGAATCATTTCCTGCGAAAATCTATATGGAGAACGATTTTTAGCAACCGTACATCGGGTGTAAATTCAAAACACCGCATTGGGGCAATTAGTAGTCGTGAATCACCCAATGCCTTCCTAGTTGCTACTAGGCTGCAGTGAAAAATTATCAAAGCAATTTATACCCTTGTTTGAGGGCGGCAGGGCACACCCGAGACAACTTCGGTTATCGGGCGACCTTACGCATCTACCTTACGCAAAGAATTTCAGACAAACGGCTCAGGGGAATTCATGAAAGAGGCTCAGGAAGAAATGAGTTAGTTTTACTACAAAATGACTTGTCGCTACAGGAAGACTTTTTTGCGCTGATCGAAGAACATGACAGGTTCTTGAAGTTCCTGATTAAAGAACAGGAAATAGTCCAACATTTACCATTAAAACGAGCTGGCTTCTGCCAATGAGTGGAAACAGGAAGCCAATGCAAATTCGCAGCACTTCGCTCGTATAATGAGGGGAAATGAGGTGGCTCTAATGCATTGTCATTGATCCTATGGTGTATTCTCTCCTTGTTTGCCCCCAGAGTTGCAGTAGAGTGCTGCTAACGAGTTGCAGTAAAGTGAAGCTCGCAAAATTTTAACGTCTTCTCTAGGTACATCCTATTACTAGATAGCACTATCAGTCTGAGCACCACATATTATTATGTGGGATAATCTCAAGAACGCTGACGTCGCAGTCCAGATTTAATATAAGATCTGATGGTGGCCGTGGTATTTTTGGTTGATTTTTTCGTGGTATTCCACGCTGCAGTTTATCTGATTGCTGGTTCTTTAAGTAGGTAGAAGCTTATTTCGCGGGATAATGACGGTTTTGAATCCGACTCGGTTTCCAGCAGATGCTCGGTGATTTCGAATATCGCTTGCAGGTTCGTCACGTTCATGGGTAGGTACATGGGTCCTTGTACAGCGTTCAGTTAGAAATGCTCTCGTGGTTTTCGCTTCAGTTCAGTGGGTGTGAAAATTATACTTTTGTGATCAAATCTCGAGTATTTACGGATGAAAGTTATGATCCCAAATCCGTCTACCGCACTTTCCAAATGGGTTTTCAAACCTGTGCTATATTCAGCGAATCGTTTCCCTAAAATCTCGTCGGACTCAACGCCTTTTGAGGGTCTAAAGCGATTTCCTGAATGGGATGTAAACGGACGTTCTCTGTGAAAAAAAAAACCTTTGGAAGAGTTTAAACCGAATCACAATGGCCTGGACCGGCTGGGAGATTAAAAATGGAAAAGACCGAAGGCTCAAGTGGCGGGTGTAGAAACTGAGTCGTATAGAGAGGCCATAGAGTGGGGGAAAAGCTGCGGAAAAAATGTTTCGATTCTTAATGGGAGGTCCTAATGGATTTGTCCGCATCAGGGACATACGACTGCTTTTAGCGTTGCTTTGCCGTTGTGCGTGGCGTGTCGACGACAAACATACGCACAGTCAGGCACACAGCACCCCAGAGGTTGACACCACTTGAAAAGGAATAACGATTGTTACTGCGATCTTTTGTTTTTTTCTTTCAAAAGGCATTGCATGCAGACGGTGAAGCGTTCAGGCAAATATTACAGCACGCTTGAAAAAAGGATAAGAGGCAAATTCTAATTTACCGGGAATGAGGTGAATGATGGACTTGGAAGAAATTCAAATTCTTGGGAAATACGTGTATAGGTAACAGTAAAATACTTAATTATAAAATTACGATGCAGAAATATCACTAGTACTTAGCAGAAGAAATTCAAATCACCCAACGCTGAACTACACCAGCAGCAGCAGGAAACACAATGCAGTTCTGCGACCTAAGTTCTCGAGAGGTCCTTTCAATCTTTCAATATTGTTCCTAAAATTCATTATCCTAGAAAAGTTTCTACACTCTTGAGTGCCACTACACCCAACTCTTTCCATCAACGTAGCTAATTAAAACAGTAAAAGTATGTCTTTGACGACGGTTTTGTTGTGATTACGAAATAATTTAGAAAATCCTCTAGCGAAATGCACCATATCGAATTGCGATTGAATTAGATTGGCCCCTTATAGATGGGCAGGAACGGGGAAAATAGAAATCGCACTAAAGTATAACCAGAGCAATTTAGGATTGAGAGGAGTGAATTAAACCAAAAAATAAGCGACACCACGGATTGAACAAAATGTCGGCCAGGAGAAAAGACCGAGTCCACGAACCCATCGGGCCAGTGTACCTGCTGAAGTCAGTAAGAGACCAGATTCAGCTATTCCAAGAAAAACGAGGAATCTTACCGGAAGAGAATAATTTCGTGAATCTGTTGGGAATAATCATAACACAATCCGGCCAAGCCATGTATGCTGTGTTCACAATGTTTCTGGCTCTGATTCCTGCCTTCTCCATTTTCATCTATGCTGTTCATTTCATTCTGGACCGAATCGTCGACATCGTAACAACGAAACGGAAGAACGAGCTGTGGTTGAAAGGCGGAATATTCATCGCTCAGTTAATCGCTCTATTCGTGCTTTTGAAATTCATCGTTGGTGCAATATTCGCTCCGATTTTCTCCATGCAAGTGACGATAATATCAAAGATGTTGTTTTTCGAAGAAGAGTGATATGGATCCTAGAGGAAAAAGGAAATAAAATCAATGAAAAATCAACCGTTTCATTAATACATACCGAGCATGCTCCTGAAAGGGTAATTGCCTTTATTTTCACGTCATAATGAAGCTGAAATCTGATGAAAATGATTTTCCCCTCCAAAATGACTCAAACAGGTATAATGGCCAATTTGCAAAGTATTTTTTCCCTCAAATGATTGATCAAAGTAGTTTTTGAATGAATACAAATAAGATCAACATTTTACGTGCCTCATTGTATGCTATCTGGGCACTCCAGACTGTTCAGAATAGAATAAAAACATCAGCCAGCATAAGGACTGTACAGAAAATGTTTTTATTCATTATTTGTTGAAGCTATACATAAATAACCAACCCGTTTCGCTTTGAGTAAGCATTTTTTTGTGAGCAGCAAGCTCGCAATGAGTGACTAAGTGGTGGAAGAAATGTAAAATACATAGGTAGGCACAGCACCCATTCAAGTGACTTGGGGGGTTACGAGAGCAGCTAAGAGTCATTTGATGAGTGTATCGCTAAGTCTGAGTTCAGCTTACCCTTTTCCATGAAGTCAGCAATCCTAAAGCTTCCCGTTGGTACTGTGCCCCCTCTCATCAGGAGTCCACTTCATAATACACGGAACTCCTTTTCTTCTTTCTATTTGCTTTGAAGAGCTCCCAAGATAAAAGGTTTACCGCATATAACCTGACTTTTCGGCCCTCCCGAATCGAATATCTTTGAAAATAAGCCGCTCTATACTACACCACCGCCAATACTACCGCCTTCTTTCAACTTCCTCGCGTCCATTTTGAGGAGGTTTTTTGGTATTCCCCACCAGAGAAGCCAGGGTTTTTCCTTTTTATACAAAACGAACCTGCAATCTGGTGAAGCAAATCTCCTTGAATCGCCTCATACCTAGTAAGGTATGCCTATGTCGGATATGAAAAGATGCCAAACTCGCACAAATTGATAAGAACCTCTCCAAATGATCCTTCATCATGGATGGCAAGATATTTAGCCCCATCCTGTCACAGTGTGTTATCAGCCTGTGGGCAGATTCTGACAATTTTCGGGACCGACAAATTTAATTTAAGCTCTAATTGAGGGATAGGTAAATAGGATTAGTTTGAGTTTATGTATCAGTTTGAGTTTAATCTTTCCGGTCTCTTCGATCTTTGTGACGGTTCCAATCTTTACGATATCTCTGATCTGTTCTTGACGCGATGCTTTGCGATGCTGGAATAATTTTTAGAGTCGAGTCATTGTTCAGCTTTTCGTCTCTGTAACGCGTAGGGTGGCATATGGTCTTGCAAAGACAAACCAGTACGGTATAGACCCTTAATATGAGTAGGCTCTTGAAATATAGTGAAAACGGCACGTTACATTAATAAAGTTAATTCTCAGGTGGAGTTTTCATAATTTAGCTTGGAAGCCCAGAAGGTTGACCGCATGGACGAGATTACTTCTTGAAGCCCAGTAAATATTTCAGAGGTGTGTTAAGGATAACATTGCCGGGCAGAGCAGAAGAAGTTGGAAGAAGAGCTGGATGTGCGCATTGCGGGGCACGGCAGACCTCTTAATCCCTCAAAGCTTTCCTGCGATTAATTCAAAGGCTGAAAACCAAGAGCAATTAAGCTGTAATTCAAGGGACTGGACCCAGAGGAGGCGCTCGTTTCTCTGTAATATATACAAACTGTTAATAAGGCGATGCAGCTGGGAAAAGAGGCAATTTTACCCCACCCCCTCCCTCTCAAAAAGATAATATCGTTATCGCTTTCTTATCAATCACTTTACAATCAAATTAATTGAATCAACATTTTTCGCCACTTGAAGTTGCCTTTTTTCACTTTTGCAAATGAGAAGGTACCGAACATTCTACTTTGAGGGCTTCGAATCCTTCAGAATAGTTTACATTTTCCGGATCAGATCAGAGGATATTTTGGAATCTCTCAATTATTAGTTTATTTCCTAATCACTAGTAACTCCCCTTGCCATCGACCACGTGTATCGGAATTTGAAGAACTTTAAATTGAATTTTATGTTTTATTTAACCAGCACCAAAAATTTCACATCAAATACCCAAAGCAAGATCTATAATTTTTCCAAAAAATTTCCAAGCGATTCTCTCTTTTGATTTTTTTCGGGCTTTCAGTTATGCGCTTCGACACGGGAATTTCGTTAATACAATTTCCATTAGCATTGCAAATTACGGGTTATAAAACTTATAATCGCGAAACAGCCGTGGATGAGAGGCCTATAACTACGATTGCCGTCATCTGACGCCACAATTTAAATTCGAGTCAGCCTCGCACTTCAGGGCTGGCAGTCGCACTCACAGGAATCCAGACAGGACGACGTTTGTACTCAGGGGAACAAGCAGATCTAATCTGATTAATGAATATTAACATGAGTCATTGCCCACCCCCCGCCAGCGGGTTGGCCCCCCTACCATTTATGACACTCCTTCCCCATTCAAGTGTCACCCCAATGTCTCCAACCCCTCGACCCGCGGTCTGCACTGACTGTTCTACGCACATGATCTACACCGGTCCTCTGTCGATACAATCTGCATGATTGAGATGGAACAATTAACTGCATACGCAATGCGTGTAATTCAATCACGTCCTTAGCCGAGGTACGTGCTGGTAATTTTTATATGCACGCTACACCAAGTGCGCAAGATGGCCAATGAGCGTCATCATAATTTGAACACGCCAATTGGTGCAGATTTTAGTAGGCTTTCGATTTCTTTTGCATCTGTCGCACTCGGCCTGAGTTTATCAATTGACATTTTATCAGCTGTAACAATGGAAGATTGAGATTAGCATCGAGTGGTGGTGTTGGTGATGATGCTGGTGATGGTTTACCACTACTGGTAATATGTACACCTGCTGAGTTTTGGTGCATGAATTGGTTACCGGAAGATGCTATAGAGAAAAGTCAAACTGGGTGTGGCAAATCAGTATTCACACCGTCGCAATGCTCAGCGGAGGCCACAGTATTGCTTACCGACGGTAGTGACAGTAACAGTTACCTTTTACTGTTATTGCAAAACTCGTTCTGCCTTTCACCTCGAACTCGCCTAATTGATTCTGGGCTGGAGGAAAAACCAACTCTTGTTCCGATCCGTATGTGGTAGCTATGCCTACTTCTCCTGGTTGTCACAGTGGGTAAAGCATAATTTATTTGGAATGGTCTATCTAGAAAGACATTTAAAAGGCTAATTGATTTAGTGGGGAGAAGATATATATTCACTCGAGGGGGCGATTGATAATATCCCATTCGAACTTATGCAGAGGACTAAACTATCGACGAGTTTACCTCATGAACGGTTGTCAGAGACCTCCAGATTATTCGGCATATATTTTGGACACGACTTCTCGTACGAGAAACCCGAGGTGGGATCGTTGGACTATGTCAACAATAAGAGAGAAAAGCTCGAGCTATAATGCGATGCAGCTGGTGCCCTCTGCGGTATTCCCAACCCACATTCCAACAATAAAATAACTGTCCCCAGGCGCTACTCTTTCCTGAACGACTCTATAGGCTCTTTTGGAGCTTTCTTTTTAGAGGACAACTTTTGAAATGGGCTACGAGCAAGCACAGAGCATAAAAACACTCATGATAATGCGATGTAAGTGCAGAACGAAAAGATTTAACTTTGCTGATTTTACATTGTATACGGCTTGAAGGTCAATCCTAATTTGCTCTGACGATGGTTCGGGAAGACGTTGAATGTCCGTTCGATGTGTGAATCGAACATTGGTATTTTCAAAATAAGATGAAAAGTAATTTGTAAACATCTCATTTTTATTATACCTCATTTTTATTACCTACCCAAAGAACCCTCAACATCTTCTGCTAGTGAAATTTTATTATGGGGTCCTACATCATCTCTCGAGAATAAAAGCGTGATTCGAGCAGTGAATGGCACGCAATACGAGGTGACGTTGGCATGTGATCCAACCAAGATGGTAAACTCATTTGCCCAAGTTTTTGTTGACAGCACATCAAGGGCTCCTAACAAGACACCCAAACGAGATGCCTCAACACGTTGAACACTCAGGTTAAAATTGAATCCAGTCTGTTCCTTGCTAATATTATCCCTCTTTCTCTTATACGCGCTCCCCCACCTTCTCTATCGCTTTCGGCTGCAACCAAGTTGAAGTCTTGTAGGGTGTTTCCTTAATTAACCGGAACCTCCATCATACGGGTAGCTGTTCCAGTGCCGAGAACACGTCAACTCGTTTCGCGCCAAGCCTTCCTCAATCTTAAGCAAACTGCCTCTACCTGCTGAGTTTCAAGTAATATAAATCAAGCGATATCAATTCTTTGCGTTATGCCTTCATCTGATGATATTTCAAAACTTACAAAAATATAATTTCAAAGGAGTAGAGATTCTTCAATTAGAAAATTAATCAAACTGCCAGAACTATTCCAGATTCTGGGGCGGTTCCATGCATATTCCAGATCGTCAATTTCTTCGGCAAGGCACTGAATAGCTCAGCAACCTGTGAGAGAAAGACTGCTTCGTTTTCGGATGGAACCATTGAAGCTTGAACTCTTGAAGGGCTCTTGACTACCTCGAGAATAGGGCAGGAATACAGTCCACCTTTTAATTGGAGACAGTAATTATTCAGCGAAGAGCGCTTCCCCGCCAACATTCATGGGCTAATGGTATTAAAACACCCTCGTTTTCTCCTCTCGGCGCCCACTCATAAGCGTCTTAGCTAAGGCTCCGTTGACTTGAACGTCTTCGTCTGCGGAATGAAAATTCAATGTAAATGCATCTTAGAGACTTCTAGACTGTCTGGATGGGACGTTTGCGCTTGGAGTTCCATGTGCTCACATTACCCGCCAAACTGCTGATTCGAGAAGAGATCATGAATAGAGACGGCTCCTCAGCTGTCTTAATTTTCTGGCTTTTCCAAGGTTAAAGAACATGAGAACCAACTGAAGATTACTTTGTTGTAACCATTTTCCTTCGACCTCAAGCTGGGTTTATCCTGGCGACAACGGAAATATTTGTTATTCTTGCAATGACACGGTAATTACGACGGCGAGTCGTTCGCAGATATGACTTGATGTCCAGATTAACCTTTTCGCTGTGCGAACGGAAGAATTTTTTTGGCATATTCGACTTTCTGCCAACAATGAGTTGAAGGCAAGAAAATTCAGACAACTTCCACCTGAAGTTTTATTTATTGGATCTAGAGCGCTTTCCACCGTAAAGCCCTCTTCTGGAGCTATTTCTGATACGATGATTCAGGATTCATCTTGTTCGAATCTCGATAATATGAAGGCACCTACTACTTTTCGGGACGAGGGATGCATCCAATTTCGAAAATTAGGTAGCTGTAAGCTGGCTGGTATATACTGTTCAAACGCAGACAGAAACGCCCGCATGTCAAGTTCCACGCACAACAAAAATGTGAACCCTCTTTTAAGCGTCAATCAACCCCTAGCTAAATATCCACCACCCTAATAAAATCAAGTCAAGCCTTCAGACCGCGTTCTACAGCTCCTTCAGCTCCTTGCGCCTTCCTGCATTATTCACTTTCCCATTATCTTCCAAGCCGAAAAGAACAGCCCCTACCGCAACACTGACGCCATCCCCAATCCCCGGAATCCGGTTCTATTTATTAAAATACGGACCAAGCGTTGCGCGTTCAAGCTGAGGAAAATATCCCGTCTCGCTGACATGTGTTAATATTAAATGAACTCAAAAATTTGCTAGCGCCAAGTCAAAAACTCAACGTCATAGCCAGGCAGCGATTCGCCCGAAGGGGAGGAACAGGAAAAGGCGTCTGGTATACAGCGGGGAAGGATGCAACATCTGGATAGACGAGCTCTCAATATCTGCGAGCAGCGGGACTCGGTGTACGGACTACGGCAGGAAACTGGTAAAAAGGCAGGCTGTGCGTGGGGGAAGGGACGAGGCAAGTTTTGACGTGAGAAACGAGAAGGGAGACGCCATTTCCCTTGACGATGGAAGGGCTTGAAGCTTGATTGTTGGGCGCCTGCGATGATTCAACCTGCCAAGTCTTTCCGGCAATGTGACGTTTCAATTTCTTAAGATATGCAACAAAACAATTTTGAAAGAGGAGGAGACCTGCGTCGACCAAGTTTCACGCCTTTGGCTGGAGTGGCGGAAAGTAGTGACGAAAATTATAATATTTGGTCGATCATGATGTGTTTCCTCGAAACTTCCCTACGGGGTTTTGGTATACAGTGTATTGCAATGTGAGCTTATAATAATATTAAATTATATAATATATTATAAGCTGTATACATACAGATTATGTACATAATATTGTGAGCCTCGCAGCCACGAAGTGTGTCTCTATTTACGCGAACGCTTTCTTCAGGAACTGCATCCTAAAAAGGAGCGATTGGTGAGGGCATTCGCGTCGAATGCGCTCGAGCAGAGGAATCCAAAATTATTTGAGTACCTAATAGTAGAGCGAGAAAGAATTCTACACGTTGCTACATGCTACATCTTACTACATTTTGCCTTCACACAATTAGTTTCAATGTTGACCTACTACAAGGTTGAAGGTCCCCCGAAGTAGCAGCCTCGTAACTAATACCACTATAATTTATTTTTGTACAAAATTATACAATATTGGACAATGGAGGTACCTGCCTAGATAGGTTTTCTTCACCTGCGATTTATCTTTTGAAACAATCTTAAAGCAGTTTGGTCGTGCTCTTGATTCCTTACAAGAGAGACATTTTTGATCCATCAACTTTTGTGAGTCGCATCTTTTGACTACGATTCTTTTCGTGCCATGGAGTTTTCAAGGGAAACTCTACCTGAAAGAAAACTGTAGGGGAAAGTCTGTTGAAAGTTGCAGCCCCACGGCTTGTCTCGAGAAGTCTCCCTACCTACACCATTCCAGCATAGGTTCTGCTTGAACAAGCGAACCACCAGCCCCAGACTTGTTAATGCTCTTCAAAGTCGATAATTATCCGAGACTTGATTTTTGCAAAGTTTTTTCCTTCCGCTTGTATAAAGTCTCTGCTCATCAAAAAGCCAACAGTTTCAGTATTTTTGCCAGGAATATTACTTTTATTAATTTCAAGGGTGTACCTATTCATCAATTTATTTTGATAACCCCTTACAAAAGACATTCCTGATGCGAGTACGATTCAATTGGCGAAACTAATAACGATTTTAAGTGTTTATTTTGTGCCTGACGCTTGTATTACCTACCAATATAGTAGGGAAAAAACCTTACATTTTCAGCTCAGGCTCCAAAATCTGATGAGGTGGATGATACATTTTCCAGAGCACGTTTACCGTGCCAGTTCAAATATTGCAATCTTCTACATATGCCACGGTGGTTGGAAGGATACGTACAAAACTGCGTCTACCGATTACCTTGAACTTGGCTTACAATGTACGATCTTAACGTAGTGAGCAGTTGATTAAGCGACACGGATCTCCTCCCTGAACACTGCTCGAACGTTGATTTGATTCGTTTTGTTTTACATCAGGCGGTGTTCGGCGTTGGATTCAATTGCCTGTCTGGATCTAGTTAATTAAAACGTTCTTTCCTGTGTGCAACTATGGGTATAAAAAACCTGCTGTACACCCTACCCTACCTCGTGCTATCCAATCATTCTCTGTAGCGTAGTATACGTAATTGAAAACCAGCATTAAAAGTGGGCAGAAAAAGGCAGGAATTGGAGGTTGGATGAAGCTAAGGTGAACGAACTCCAGGGAAGTCAATTGGATTCACCTTCCGTCCTGAGTGTGGGTTGAACATCTTAATTGATATAATGCTATTTTGTTTATTCTGTTAGATTAGATCCAATAGTATTATTTAGCAGCCAGGCGGAACAGACTACTCTTCCAACTCAGTCTGTAACTCTTAGGTGCGATATTTGGCCTAATAGTAGTAGTAGATATAATATATCTATTATATTATCTACTACAGATATTATCTGCCTAGCATATTGAAGGATTTCCGTGAAATATTTGAATTTCTTTGGTATGCAGCACGTTTTTTCACATTTTATCTGTCTTCATCTGTCTATTTGCCTATCTTATCTATATATATTATCTTTGGAAAGTAATCAATAAGCAGCAATAAATAAAATTCAGTCAATTCAGGACTTTCACGATGCTAATTAGCGTATTAATACACTGGTGATCAAGCAAAAACCATTCGGTAGCGAATACTGCAGTTGGTCCAATAAAATTGTGCGATCCTACAACTGTTCTAAATGATTGAGTTTGGTACGGTAGTGTTCAATTGGTCAACTTAGCTTCAAAAGGTACCTCAAAACAACAGTTTGGCTGAAGTTCTGTCTTGGCTACAATACCATCTATAAATGATTGCTCCTGGTAGGTATCCTATAGTCAATACAATGCGATACCACCGGCTGTTCTCGTTAATTCGTCAGAACCGCTCAACTCCACTGTAGCTCTATGATTGACTTCGCCTAACTTATTCATGTTTTCCAGGCAGTTCGCGCAAACTGCCGGCAGTGAAAATCGATATAATCGCCACTTTTATGAATATACGTGCTTTGGAATTTATCGGAAAACTTGACAAGGCTCACTATACATCGTCGATAAAGCCAGATTGCCATGAGAAATATTCATGACTGCTTTGGTTGTTGGTCTCTGTTACTCTTTACCTATAGTTAATAGATTTTTCCGGCAGAAAAACCCCGGAAATAAGCGGTGTAAAATGGCCTACAGGATGCCCCAATTTGCGTCAAAATTGTTAGCAGGTACTGCGCATACATTATTGAAGTGCCTCTTCCGTGAATCACCAGGACAACACAGCATGAAATATTCTTTTGTTGGAAAATTGATTCCACAAACGTGTGGATTTGAGTAATTCTACGAAAGTAGAATTCATTTATGATGCTTCTATAAAAAAGGTTAACAGCCATTCAGCTTTGCATATCTTGTACCAACCTAATCAATCATCACCATCTAGCAACACCTATACAACCCCCGATACTACAGAGTCTGTAGTACAGACTAGGTGGGGGTCGGTTTATCAATCGCCATAAATACAGTTTCAAAGTACAGGCAACTGCCAGTGGCGTGGTTTTATAGGGCAACCTGGGCAAGCAGTGCCAAGCCAATCGTTGCTGAAGAACTAGAATATCATAACTCATGTCTAACTCATGTTCTTAAATTACGAATTTCCTAGTTACTGCTTGCCCTGTTTCTACCTGAGAATTCTCCTCTAGCAGCTACTATAGACAAAATTGCCATGGACGCGCATATATAAAAATGCGGAAATAAATAAAAGTGGAAATAAATCTACCATGGAAGTAGCTTCAAGCGCATTGACAGACCGGACCTAAACATGAATATGCTTCGCGAAATAGCGACCGGTTCAATATGTACCAGCAACAATATTCGGTGTAATCTCCTCGAGCTGTCAGAATTCTCTTCTCGGTTCGTCAGTTTTAAAACGGAACCTTCGGAATTTAATAAAGACACTACCTCCCTATCGAAGGGGGAAAAGGACGTGCACTTCCGATTTTTCGTCCTCTTCCCTTCGCAGGCGACGATTTGCCGTCCCTTGGATTTGATGCCTCCGCTTAGGATAGAGACAATAGGAGCAGGGAAGCGTTGGCCGACACACGGTCTGCACAGGCCGCTTATCTGTTAGCTGGCTATTCTTATCATGAGTCACGTGGCCGGAACTTTGGAGCCAGGGAGTTCGCCCTGGACGGGAAATTGCGCGGAAAAAGGGCGTTTCGAGAGGGACTTTATTCGCCTCACAATCAGCCTTATAAGTTGATCGCCTTTCATGAAATAGGGTTATGCACGCGTTAATTATCTAAATCATTCGAGCCAATGAAAGCCTTTGGAAAGGCTCGAAGTCCAACTCACAATGAAACAGAAACTCACACTAAAAGTCAAAACACGAAGTCGAACTCGCAATGAAACAGAAACTCAAACACACAAGCCAACTCGAATTGAAAATCACAATGAAACAAAAACTCAAACTCAAAATTAAACCGAGACTCAAACTCATAGTCAAACTCAAAATGAAACAGAAACTCAAACTCACAGTCCAACACGAAGTCAAACCCACAATGGAACCGAAACTCAAACTCATAATTGAAATCGAAGTCAAACTCACAATGAAACAGAAACTCAAACTCATAATCGAAATCGACGTCAAACTCACAATAAAACAGAAACCCAAACTCATAATCGAACTCGAAGTCAAACCCACAATGGAACCGAAACTCAAACTCATAATTGAAATCGAAGTCAAACTCACAATGAAACAGAAACTCAATCTTACAATCAAACTCGAAGTCAAACTCACAATGAAACAGAAACTCAATCTTACAATCAAACTCGAAGTCAAACCCACAATGGAACCGAAACTCAAACTCACAATTGAAATCGAAGTCAAACTCCCAATGAAACAGAAACTCAATCTTACAATCAAACTCGAAGTCAAACCCACAATGGAACCGAAACTCAAACTCACAATGAAACAGAAACTCAAACTCATAATCGAAATCGAAGTCAAACTCACAATGAAACCGAAACTCAAACTCATAACCGAAATCGACGTCAAACTCACAATGAAACAGAAACTCACACTCACAGTCCAACACGAAGTCAAACCCACAATGGAACCAAAACTTAAACTCATAATTGAAATCGAAGTCAAACCCACAATGAAACCGAAACTCAAACTCATAATTGAAATCGAAGTCAAACTCACAATGAAACAGAAACTCAATCTTACAATCAAACTCGAAGTCAAACCCACAATGGAACCGAAACTCAAACTCATAATTGAAATCGAAGTCAAACTCACAATGAAACAGAAACTCAAACTCATAATCGAAATCGAAGTCAAACCCACAATGGAACCGAAACTCAAACTCACAATTGAAATCGAAGTCAAACTCACAATGAAACAGAAACTCAAACTCATAATCGAAATAGAAGTCAAACTCACAATGGAACCGAAACTCAAACTCATAATCGAAATCGAAGTCAAACTCACAATGAAACAGAAACTCAATCTTACAATCAAACTCGAAGTCAAACCCACAATGGAACCGAAACTCAAACTCATAATTGAAATCGAAGTCAAACTCACAATGAAACATAAACTCAAACTCATAATCGAAATCGAAGTCAAACCCACAATGGAACCGAAACTTAAACTCATAATTGAAATCGAAGTCAAACTCACAATGAAACAGAAACTCAAACTCATAATCGAAATCGAAGTCAAACCCACTATGGAACCGAAACTCAAACTCATAATCGAAATCGAAGTCAAACTCACAATGAAACAGAAACTCAAACTGTGAGTGTAACTTCGAGTTGACTATGGGTTCGAGTTTCTGCTGGATTGTGAGTTTGACTTCAAGTTTGGCTATGAGTTTGAGTTTCAGTTCAGTTCATAACTTTGAGTTTGTTTCATTTGACTTCGTTTTCGATTATGAGTTTGAGATTCTGCAACTTTGTGAGGTTGACTTCGAGTTTGATTTTCACTTCCATTGTGAGTTTGACTCTCTTAGTCATCTCAAGATTGATCATGATTTTCAGTTTCTGTTTCATTTTGAGTTTGGTTCGAGTTCGATTAGGTATGAGTTTAAGTTTCTGACTCATTGTGAGATTTTCATTGTGAGACTTTGAGTTTGAATTTCTGTTTCATTGTGAGTTTGACTTCGAGTTTGAGTTTCTCATTCATTGCGAGTTTGACTATGATTTTGAGGTTCCGTTTCATTGTGAGTTTGACTTTTTGTTTAATTATGAGTTTGAGTTTCTGTTTCATTGTGAGTTTGACTTCAAGTTCGATTATGAGGTTGACTTCGAGTTCGATTATGTGTTTGATTTTCTGTTTCATTGTGAGTTTGAGTTTCTGTTCCATTTTGAGTTTGCTTCGAGTTCGATTATGTGTTTGAGTTTCTGACTCATCATGAATTCGACTTCGAGTTTGATTATGAGTATGAGTTATCGTTCCATTTTGAGTTTGACTTCGAGTTTGTCTATGAGTTTGGGTTTCTGATTCATTGTGAGTTTGACTTCTTGTTTGAATTTTGGTTTCATTGTGAGTTTGGCTATGAGTTTGACTCTCTGTTTCATTTTGAGTTTTCATCGAGTTTCTGTTTCATTGTGAGTTTGACTTCGATTTCAATTATCATCATAACAATATCCGAATGAAAAACAATCGTTGCTCTGGCATAATTATTATTATTATTATACAAGCAATTTTCGCTGACGACAGTATTCGTAGCAGTTTGATGTTGGTATCGGTATCGAAATCGGTATCTGTGTTGGTCGGTGTCGTTGTTGGTGTTGTTGCAGTTGTTGGTGTCGCCCTTCGTGTCGGTGCCGTTGTCGTTGTCGGCGTCGATGTCGGTGACGGTATCGGTCTCGGCGTCGTTGTCGGTACCGTTGTCGTTGTTGTCGGCGACGGTGTTGGTGTTGCCATGGCTACACTCACGCTCCAGGAAAAAGCCCATTAGGCCTCTTGAACCAAAAGGCCATTACGCCCTAGGTATATTGGTTTTATCATAAAACTTCCATAAAAATAATATAGATATACGACTAGTATAAACCTGCTATACTCGTAGCAGTGGAAAAAACGTTTCCTAAATCAATGCTCAGGTCATTGAAAACAATTGGTTCGAGACAGGACGAAGAAGGCAATCATACTGACGAAAAATTCTCCTTTCCAATTTCCTCAAGGGTTCACCGGGTCACTCTTGAATATTAAAACGTCTCAGCTAACGTTTTTCACGTAGAGCGCGCTGTTTCACCATGATAGCCATAGCAGGCAAATGAATTGAAAACGAAAGAAGAGTTTCCTGCGAGGGCGGAAGGAGAAAAATAATGCCGTCTACAGTGCCAATTACCGAGCCGAGGAGGTTGAAACGAAAGTAATTAGCATAATAGAAGGGCCCCTACTTTATCCATTACCTCGGCACAAAATACAGGGACCGATCGTCCCTGGCGAGATAGGGTAAATTTAATAAACCCCACCCGTAGCTGAAGCACCTGCGAAAATCCCTGACCAAGGACAAGACTGGCGAACGAATGGTTTGTTTTCTGAAATTAGGCACAGCTGACGATGCTATGTAACCCGAATTACCTAATGAATCTTCAGCGGGTCGTCTCGTTATACGATGTAGAAGATAATTCTCGATCATTATCGGTAATTTCTCCGAGTACAAAGCCTACCTCACCTACTCCTATTCGAAAATAACTTGTCAATCTATCATGGATATCAACAAATTGCCATGACTACTTTGGCAGTGGGTACGCCATTTGCAAGAAAGAAGGCGATCAATTCGGCGGAAATTCAATAATCTTGCACCCCGACAGGTACCGTGGCAGTTCGTGACTTACTATGACACGTCGTCTTTTGATTGTGGAAAAACTTCGAATTTCCATTCGCAAGTCGAGCAATTAGACCTCAAAGAGTTGGCCACCGAAAACTTTGGTCGGAGGGATTTCCTCAAAACGAATGGGAGACGGAAACCGACCGAGTTGGCCCTTTTCCAAAGTGTTCGTCTTCAAGTTCCGGTCGATTGGGACTTCGGGTGCGACCCTTCGGAAATTATCATTCCGATCTCGCGGCCTTAAATGAAATCAGCAGAATCGAAAACCAATCGGATTGGGCGATTGCTAAGAATATCATGTTGAAATACCCATCTTATTAAGTAACACTTCAAAAAAATGTGTCAACCATCTATGCGAAATGTTTTTTATAGGTACGCGAACCACAGAGAGCCGAATATCTGGGATCGAAAACAATCATGTTTCCTAGTTCCTAAAAAGAACTGACAAAAATTTGTTTTCGGAATATGGCCTTACGAATACGAACTTTCTCTATAGGGGAGCCTGCCCATAAGAAACGTTCTATTGAAGCAATAGACTTCTTGATACAAATTTTATTCCGTATATTACTGATCGAAACTTGGTGGAAAACTTTTTCTTACGACCAGTTTGAACATCCGCTAACTCGGATTTACCATCCGAAAAAAGCGAATTACCTTTCTATGTTTGCCTTGCGTTGAGCTGGAGTCGAAAAGGGGAAACACTACTGCGGTAGGACTCTGCAAACTTGCCTGGGGCTGTTGGGCAACAAAACACATAAAACTGCAGTTGGCTAGCCCGTTATGCCTAATACGGGGAAGGCCTCCAGGCTAAATACATACAGCAAATATTGCCCGACTCTCGGCTTTAAAGTCAAGCTGACAGGTAGGGATGCTATCCCGAAATCTGAAAAGCGATCGAGCCGTTAAGCGGCTGCTATGTTGCAGTTAACCGATATAGATAGCGGATCTTCTTATTTCTTAATTTTTATCAAGGTAATTTTTGTGTTGTGCACAACTGCGCCAGTCGTGGTTGTTTGTGTTGACGTGGTTTCCAGACTGAAGACAGAATTTTACCTCCAAAAATCGGACGTTAGCCAGTGTGCCTGGCGTGGAGATATCCAGAAAGAAAGAATTCACACCGCTCCCCAACACAAACAAACCTGGATGTTATTGAAACTCTAGTGTTTGTAGACCTATTGATGGTATTGATGAATAATATGTATTGTTGAATATTGTAGGTAGGTTAATATAAGTATGCTTAACGATGAATGATACGCAGGTCCCGTTTATCAATTCATGTAAAGCTAGATTTATCCAATGAGGCTTGCATTAACTGATTTTCAAAAAATGTTCAGTATGACGGTCAATGAAAATATGTCCTAGGTGAAATGCAGTGAAAGCGCTCAAGGATAAATCTAGCTTTAAATGAATTGAAACACCGGCCCTTACTCTCTTTCTAAAGAGAGGAACAATAAATTGATATTTTTTTGCTCTTCGCATTAGTTAATCTCCCACTCGCCCTATAAATGCATCTCATGAATCAATATTTTGTATGTTGCAGGTAAATTCCAAGTCCAAGCTTATGCCAGACCTCAGAGTAACTACCAATTGGATGTGGTTGGATCAAAGAGAGTCAGCTATCTTCTCGGCTGAAAGATGAAGGTGGAAAAGACCAGGTTGGGGGATGAAGGTCCTTCGTACTGCTCAGGTTAACCCTAACTTTAGCCCTCGGCCTAACCCAAAGCCCAACTCGTCCTCGGCTGCGGTTCCCCCATTCAGAACTGGTCTACCGTAAGTATACTGAGTCTGCCTCCACCAGTTCGTTGGAAGCCATAGCTGTATCTTTGATCCTCGAAGTGACTATTTCTCCTCCACCCTACCAATCGAAATAAAAGCGGATCTCTTTTCGCTGACTGCGGAATACCATGAAAGTTGCACTAGGGCCCCAACTTTTTCCGTCGATCGATGCGGCAATTTACACTTCTATACTGCAACAGTCCTGTTTCTGGCTTTTATGCGATACATATAAATCTAAACATGAAAAATTCCGACCTACCTATTTGAAAAATAAATTTGGCAGTTTAATTGAACTCCGGCTCGTTGATTAATTGAACAGTCTGTAGTAGGTATAGGCTAACCAAGAAACTTTGTACCCGATGGATTCTTGGGTTCTTGATCCTCGTACCGGAACTTTCCTGTTGTTGCAATCTGCTCAAATCTTGAAAATAGGTCATACCTCATCATCTTGAGTTCACTTTTTTCAATTCTGGAATTGATACTTCTGTTACTTTCCAGACAATTCTTAATCAAGTATAGGTAACGAAATGCTGCATAAATTCAAGCTCTTTCGGCCATTACGAGAATGAGATTTGAAGTCAGAACCATCTGAGATCGGTGAAGAGAATTTTTGTGAATACTGTTTATTTTGAAAATAATAAAATCCATGTGATCATTGCCCACCTGCATTACCGTCTCGGCAAAAAAACCCCGTCATCCTGCAAATAGGTAGTAAAGATCCTGGAGAATAAAATGGAGCTAAAATCGGTAACCGTTCCACGTCCTGGTTTTATGCAGTAGTTTTCTTCATTTTTATTGTCCTTCATCGTTACTGTGCTTACGACCTTTATATTAAGGGTAAAATTATTCTTTTTATCACTGCTGTCTCATTCGGTTTCAAAAGTGTATGCCGCTTGAATGAGATTTTTCAAGTTTAAACCCCGTCGTAAGAAAAGAGCGGAAGATGGCTCTGCGGTAAAGAGATGCAAAAGTAGTGTGCAGGCGAGCAAGGGGTACCACTCTTCCGACCTTTGGCCCTACGAAAGACTTTCCTTTATATCCGTGGGCCATCACTCGGTTTTTTGTAACCTTCTCCGTTTTCCCTTCCTCGATTTTTTCTGAAAACGCTTCCGGCCTGGAAAGAAAAACCGAAAAATGCTTACAGGCTGGTAAGCTGCAGTGGTAGGTGTAGGGTTTACGTTATCTTCACTCCATTTGTGTCACCCTTTTCTTACAGTGCGCCAACGGCACGGGAGAGGGGTCGGAGAAGATCTTCAAGCTCGTCGAGTGTGTTTTCTTTTTATGCCTCGAGACCATCAAACAACATTGGACCTACCCTCTGCGGCATCAAATTTAATATAAAAGACCACTTTCAAAAGACGTTCTTGTCCCTCATTTTCCCATTTACGTGTAATGTAGGAAGATGGACTCTATAATGCATCAAGTTAGATGCTCATTTTGTTGGTTGCGGGAAGACATTACTGACTTGAGAAAATGTAGTGCTATTCCCATTGACGAGAAATCAGGCAATTTCCGGTATTGGCAAAACAGAAAATTTTATCAGGCGGTGCGCGCATGCATCATCACTTCGGATATCCATGGCCTTCCAAATATCGGATGGCCATTCAAATGAAAATTTTCATAAAATCCTATTGAAGATTGAAATGTTCACCCACTAGTTGATTTTGTCGTCATCTGATCGGGATAAGGGCCTGTTTCTGGGTGACCCTTGTCCCGATCAGCTGAAAGCAAAAATTCATAAAATCCTACGCTGTCAATAGGCTCCACGCGCATGAGTGTAGCCATGTGTATACACCTAGGTATAGGTACTTTGCGTATACGTAGAGTAAGACCTTTCGACGGACGTCTCAACCCAGGAAGAAATTTTCCGAAAACACTAGGTATCATCTATTCTCTCCTGTGATGGTTCTAGAAGTTATGCATCAAGCTTTTCCTATTAACAAAAATGAACGAATTTCATGCATCAGTCAAGAGACAAAATAGCGTCTTTCGCCCAAGATCCAATTCATGCATTTTTATTGTAGCGAGCAAAAGAACCGTCAAGAAACGTCTGCTCGAACTCGAGGTATCCAGTGGGAAATCCGAGACGTGGGTAGTTATCGTAAAACTCGTCATTATAGGATTGTGGATCGGTCATTCTCGCCGCAACGATGACCATTACAACGAGGCCGAGCACCAGCAGACAGGCTCACGCCAGAAGGCCTCTTATCTCGAATCATGAAGGATCGAGTGGGGGAGGATGTGAGCATGGAGCAGAATGGAGGCCTCTCTTGGAGCTCGTTCTTTCCCGGCAAAAGAATGTAAGATTCAATGTCCGACCCTGGGCCTTGTACGGCCAGAACGTGAGCGGAAAACCCTATAGGGCTACGGCTCATAGCCCTTCAACCTTTCATGGCAGACGCTAGCGAGCCTCCTGCTGATCGTCCATCACATCCAGACCTTCCCAAAGTGGGTGATAATTCCTAAACTTTTTTTTATTCTCTACATATTACCAACTCTTTCCGCTTCGAGGGCTCCCCAATTTGTGTAACGAACGAATGCCATATTTATTCAGTGTTTTGTAGGAGAGTTTTGCACTGCAGCAATTGGTATACCATATTAGTCAGAGAATCAGGACTGAGGTCCTAAAGAAAAATAATGATTTTTTGCCGTGCTTTCGATGCCTTTATTGAGCTTTCATCAGGGTTTGGAGCAGACATTTATGGCGGCAACATCTGCCCTCCGCCATGAACTATTGCCGGTTGTGAATTGGTAGGAACTCTTTCAGCATCAAAAATATTGGCAATAGTTCGTGGTTTTTGGTCTTTCGCATTTTCCTCAGCCGGCAGGCTGATGTTGAACCCATAAATCTCTTCTTCAAGCACTGATGAAGGTGCAATCTAGGCATCGAAAGCTCGGTAAAAGAGCGGGCGTTGTTCCGTTCACGACCTCAGTCCTGATTCTCTGACTTACCTATATTGATTTTGTGGGTCGATCATTCTCATTCATTGGTGTAGAGTCTAAAGCTTTTCCAAAGATTACATTTAAAGAAATGCAATTATTGTTTGAAATTATGCGTTTCTGAAAATTTAATACATTTGACGAAAAAATACGAGGAACTCGAAAGGCTTGAAGCTTCCAAAATCCGATGCCTCTTTCGCCAAGGCGTGGTGGGGAATAGCCTCATCGTCACCTGCACTTCAAAACAGATAGAGAAAGCGAAGTGCTTCCCTGCACATATCTACCTCTTGGAGGGGGCTCAGCCTCTATTAAAACTTGGGAACAAGTAGCATAATTCACCGGACCGTGGACAAAAACCTTGGCTTGTCAAGGTGGGAGGCCAACGGGCCTGCGGAAAACCCCTGATGCGACCTCGTGCAAGAAACGCTTCGACTTGCTCCTCCAAAGACAGAACTTGCTGAAGGGTGAGGCGTTGAAGCGCTTCCTTTAGGTTCCTGCAGTTCCTGTTCTCCAAGACCCTTCAACATGTCTAATAACTCAAGTAGTTGCGGTCTCCTTAGAGGCACCCAAGTTTATAATACATTCATAAGATTCCGGTGTTAGGACTGGCAGCATCTTACGCACATCAGGCATCGACCCTTCTATACTGACAGCCCACCTCTCTACCCCAACTTGCCATTAATCCTCCCACTCGCGTCGATCCCTCGAAATATTCCGAATCTTATTGGACATTTTTTTAGCCTCACCCTCCAAACTACACACTGTAGGTGAGGGTCGAGGATAAGCGAAAAGTCATCAATCATATGGGATCTACATTTCCGAAGACGCTTTTATTTCATCATATTTTGAAATGAGATTTGGCTAGGGAACAAGAACAGTACTGGCATACAGGCATACAGAAAATAACGTCTTACCTTCCTCCACCGAATGGAAATTCAGTCAACTATTGGGCTGAAACTGTCACCATTTTATTTATGTTAATACTCTGATTAACAGAGTCTGCAAAACATGTTTTCAGCCTTAAACTCGGTTCGAGGGGACCGTTATTTCGGCTGAGTGCATATAGCATGGGACGGTCGATTTTAATGATTTTGGTACATTTTTCGTGATTCAATAGACCTATGAATCCAGTCAGGATATATCTCAGATTTTCGGAATATCAAGCCAAAATATTTCGGCGGGATTTTTTATATAAGTAGTTATATATTTTTTGATAAGGTTTTTGGGGTATTTTTGCAATATTGAGTCCTGACGATTGGTTGGGAATTTTGATCAGGTATTTTGTTTACATCTCATTGTTCAATGAACCGATGTATCCGGTCGGATATTATTTCTCAAACCCTCTCAAAAAGTGGTCACTTGCAGTTGATGAAAAGGCCATCAAAAGTTCCTTTATCAACTTAGTTATTCGAGATGAAAATTGTTGGTAAGATTGGCATTGAGTGCCAGATGAGAACTACCGGTCCACCAATGAAAAATAGGTGGACCATTGTGCGCAGTTAGATAAGCAGTTCTGAAAGTTTCAATTAATGAATGAAACAGCATGAGAAGGCATCTGTCGAGTCTGTTTCCCTAAACTCGCGGAACGTGACTACTCGATTACACAATTCTAATTGGACGCAAGTGCTAAAGCACTTCCCATTAATAAGTAGAACTCAAAATTTATTAATCATGGAGTTCCTTCCAGTTCTTCTGTCGAGTGTTTCTTGTTAAAAGTCCTCTGGCCCTTGTCATTATCATCGCTCGCGCTCCAAAACGGAAAGGGAAGTCTGCGGAAAATCTCGAAAGGGAGAACGAGGTCGGATTTCTGAAAACGAAGCGGGTCGAAGAGGTATGGTAGGTATAGGGGTCGCAAACATTTGTTTCTTCTACAATTTGTAGTTTTGATTTATTGTCCTACAAGTAGGAACCAGTTTGTCAGACGTTTTCGTCACTTGCCATTCAATGGCAAAATAGAAAAATGTGTCTACCAAAGAGGGGTGGGTATTGGGTATCTCCTCCTTTTGATTGGATATTAGCCCCCGCCCCCTGATGCTGAAATAAGCATGGCTCAAGTTTATTTTGAAGGAAATGGCTCTCTCCGTTAGGAATGGAACCTGGCTGGTATTGGGTAGATTGGATGAAATGTTAGTATTGAGTTTTCGGTTGAGGATCAGTACGATTTTCTGTAATCCCGAATAATGGGGGAAATAACCAAATGGGGTTATTATGACAAATTGAGTTGTTGAAAGTTTGGCGATATTGGGACTGGCGCTTCATCATTGATGGACCTATTGATTATCGAATTAAGGCAATTTTGGCGCCTTCCTCAACTTTTTCTGACTTGGTGGTGATCGAGCGCGATCGAATGATTGATCATGGACTGGTTATGAACTTATCGCTCTAAGGCCTGCTGTATTCTGTATTTTAATCACTGATTGGTGGCTAAGGGTGGGTTCATCAATCCAGTTTATTCATCGAATATCCATCATTCTCCTAATAAAATTTTCCATGGATACGTTGACAAGGAAATTCATAGTCTACTCATGAAACTGCTTATTCGCAGAATAATGCTTATTTGACGAATAAACAGAATTGGTGAACCCACCCTAAATCATCCTGGACTCCCGTCAAAAACTCATCTGCAATTTTCTATGCGAATTCAGTACGACGGATTTTTATCCCCCATTTTCAGTAGTCTCATCTCGACAATCCGCTCTCATCGTTATGATTTCGACAGGTTTTAGCGTGTTGCAGTTGTAGGCAATGGGAGTCAAAAACAGTAAAGACTGATGGTGTACAACGGGACAGGGAAAGGTATCGTGGATTTTTCCGTCCCGCTCTCCAGGGGGTACCTTCTCTCACTCGATCCTCCATGAATAATTCCGCTGTGTCGCTTTTTAGCGGGCTCTCCTGAATATTAAACGTACCAGCCATCCCAAGCTCTGGCCCCTCAACTCATCCCTATACTTCCTAGAGGGCTGTCCACGTCCGGCGACGTCCTCAGCAGTGCGGAAGGAGGTCGGCGCTAAACGACTTTGAATATTTCTCACCGTTTAAAATATGGAGTCCTCCCTATCCCTTTACAAGATTTACCTTTTCAAGGAGTTCGACGCCCTGGCTGGGGTATATTCAAATAAATATCCTATCTTTCTTCTATCCATGGAAGAAGAAATCGAGAGGAAACTGATCTCATAGTCTGGTCAAATTTGAATCATAATAACTAAAAAGTTCTGATTGCGGCTGATTGAGAGGAGAATACTTTTTTGAGCTATTAAAAATAAGTTTCCAGCGGTTATTAAAACCCTGGAATCAAGCAACTTTTTGTGCAATTTGTTACCTAAATTTTTGTTGGCAACAAAGAATGGATTATATTAAAATTCTTTGGTGGTAATTTAGTGAGGTAGTTTTCCTATTATCCTTTTGTAAAAAGCCAAAACCTAGTACCTGAAAAAGGAGAGGCAATGAATACACGTTTCACAACCTTAATTTTGAGTGAATTGTTCTTTCGTATCCCACTTGAGCAATCTCGTTGCTTGATAGATATCTACATTGTATATCTTTGTCCCTGGGAAGGAATCGGAATTGTAACAGGTTGGTGGAATTATAGGTAGCTACTCACCCTATAACTTATTACAGTTCGCACGAAACCAACAGGCTGGAAATCCTGTGGATTGAGGAAAGAAAAAGGAGCTTTTTTGCAATAATCATATTGGCTGTTTATTCGATGTAGCCAAAGTGGAAATCCAACGAGCCTTCGAGTGATCGGGAACCACTTTACCGGGTGAATGGTGATTTCTCGCATGGATGAAATTAAACCTCACTCCAGCCGCTGGAAATTAAATTGGAAAGGGTGCCACCCTCTGACAGAAAAAGGGCCTAAAAGTCGAAATATCAGCATCCCCTCTTTGACAATTTAAAATACCTATTCGGGAGCGACCCCAAATAACATGCGGTTTTTTTCGGGCGGTCCTTTTTATCAAGCGTTTCATTCATTAAGCCGGGCGGATCGTTGTCGGAAAACCGAGGATCGGCCGGAATGCAGCTTGCCACCACCTATGCAACGCACTGCAATTGTGAATAGGAACGGATGGGAACCGGCAGTTCTAGGCAGAAATACGTTAGTTTCCACACCATAGGGACTTTCCACGCTCGGAAAAAAACGTAAGAATGAAAATTACGACTTGCGGATTTGCCGGAGTGGCTTCCTTCGTTGAGTTTTTTTCTCTTTTTTGCCTCACTCATCCAATCGCATTCCACCGCTCGCGCCGCTTTGATTACGAGCTAGAAACATCCTAAAGGATCGTATTTCTCTTTTAGAGCCTGAGCGAGCGGAGGAATTCAACGAACCGAGATAAAAGCTTGCGAGTACTTATTTATAAATGGAGAGGATGTAACTTTCGTTATTGGGAAAAGGTTATTCTTATGGGCAGAGGTGTTAACGTAAGTGAGGTTTGGTGGTGCATTGCTGTGTTCGTATGAATATTTCTGGAAATGCACTTGATTTTGCAGCACGAAAAACTGACTGACCCCAAATAACTGGATTTTTTGCTTCTATATTAAAGTTGGGGATTCGTGATATAAATTGTGGTGGAGGGGGTATAAAGTGAATTGTGCACATAGAAAATTTAGAGATCACTCTGAGACGGACTTGCGGAAAAGAACGTCCTGCTTGGCCATCAAAGTCTACTCGAAGTCCTCAACGATTGATCCATCGTCATGATTTTCTTGGGAGAGATTTACCGATAAATTCAACGTGTTTGAATTGAATGCACTCGGAAGAAGAATGAAGAATCTCAGGTTTGAACAAACAAGGTGCACTGCTGTGAATGGTTAGCACCATTAGAAGCCTCGGGACTTTAGAACGATATCCCTGGATATTAGGCTTCCGGTTTTGCAGGGATTACCAGAGAACGACTCAAGGGGATACAAAAGGATCGTTCAAAGCTTCCTAACGCTCTATTTTCCGCCTCCGAAAATTACCGTTTACACTTCAAGCCGTCTTCAAGTATCTGCTTCAGTTGTTTTTCTCGACTAATATTGACCGGCGTAGGGCACCTGGAATTGAGAGTCGGCAACTTTATACGAAAAAGGCTCCACGTTTGAAGAGCCTCGTTTATTGAGTTTGAGTTCGGTTGGAATATTTTCCTTTATTGATCGTTCGCCGCTGGTAGGGTTCATCTCTTTGTGTTATGATGGACTTAATTTTGGGAAGGGTAGGCACTCAAAGAGCAAGATTAGACGGTATAATTTATACTTAATGATTTCCCTAGGCCTGCAACTGCTGCAATGGTAGTTTATGAACACACGGAACCTTGGTAACACAGTTATTTGTGCGATACAGGCATACGCTAATATTTCTTGTTGTCATTGACGTTGGGCCTGATATTTATTTATTTCTACGAAATTTCTACCACACTGCTGATCGAGATGATGAAAACACGAGTAGGAAACCCCAATTTTTAATCAGTTGAACCTTCAAAACGCCCTAGCAAATAATGAGCGAATAAATGAACCGTGGGTATTAATGATAAAATGCTATTCGAAATTCTGCTCACGTTTACGCCACCTGCAAAGATCTAAAGCACTCGCCATTGAATAAACGGCTGGCTTCAATCGATCGGAAGTGATTCCTTCAACGTTCCACGAGAACCAATTGGCTTCCAAGAAGAATTGTTTCCAATCCTCCATTAAGTGCTTGCGCTCCATCAGCGAATCCTTACTAGACGCTACAACACCGAACGTAATCAGTCCACGCTGCGAAATCGTGAATGGAATTTCGACAATAAAACAGCGGAAAATCAGAGGGAAGAGAAAAACGAAAAAATAGATATGTGAGCTCAGGAAAAAGACACATCAGTGCGAAAGAGAGGAAGCGTTGAAAGGCTTGGGTCGTACAGAAGATGAGCACGGTTACATGAAGTAGGTAGTGGGAGAAGTTGCTGATACAACGTACACGTTCCTTTTTCTTTTCTGTCAAGACGGATTTCATTATCCCCCGGAGGTTGACATCGTGTCTGGGCGGATTCCATTTCAGGGTTTCGTGTCGTAAGGCCCGAGTAGCAATCTGTTTAAAAAGATGGCGCCAGCTTCGTCGATCTTGAGTTTCTGTATTCTTTTGTACGTTTTCTGCTATGCTAAACGAGCGAGTGTGACAGGTGAAATATTATTTCTCCCTTTTGGGTGCGATGCAGCAATTGATATCGCCTTGTCATCGTAGGTGAATATAATATCACGGACAGCCACCATAAGTCATACTCTTAAATTGTCCTTTTAGCACCCTAGAAGACTTGTCCTACAGCGGCACTTAGGTAACGGCTCCTAGTTGTATAGAGATCATTCTTTGTTGCATGGATTGTGAACCTTTTGAGAATGGTATACTCTTACCCAATGGGACGTTTGAGTGCCAAGTTTCAGCAAAGTCTTTCTGCCTGGAGAAACAATGGGCTTCCTGATAGCCAATTGCTGGCAAAATAATATAAACATAACATGCAGAAAACGCCGGACACAGGTTCACAAAGAACGATACAATATCGCCTTACCAAATATATCGTTTAGCTCTAAATTCTACTCTCCACTCTCGAAAATTTGAAAAATTAAATTTTCTCTCATAACAAATTATTTCAGACGACGAGTTCTTGTTGCACAGCCAAGCATACAATGCATTTTTTTAAATTAATGAATAATTATAACTCTTCGCCTCGAATAACACCTCGGTTCAGGCCACTGACAGTATGAATTTATGAATTCCAGCTTGAAAAATATCCGCGGACTTTTCATAATCAGACATCGGAGGGAACAGAACGGCCGACGACGCGGCGGCGAGGGATTTCAGAACTTTTGTTTCACAGCAAAGCGCCCCTCCTTTTCAAAAAGATTACCGCCTCGAGGGGCATTCTTTTATCCCTCCCAGGCTCCCATAATCACCCGGGGCCATTGTTGTTTTAGCTTTTTATTTGCACAATGGAAGATGGGCCCCCGAGGAAAAGGAAGGTTTTTCGGCCATGGAAAGAAAAACGAGGAAAGTCGTCCCTTTAATTGTTTCATGGATATAATCATAGGAAACCATTGTTCAGGATCGAGTAGAAGAAAGAGGAAAACGGTTCTGACGATTGGGCAGGTAGTACCTGAGTTAAATAATCAGGGTTTGAAATATTTTCATGAATATTTCCCATCGCATTTAATCGGCAGATGACATTGAACATTTTGTATCTTAATAAATATCTACTGTACTCCTGGAACACACCTAATGTTAAGAATACCTATCTCGACTACGTTAGCCTTGCTGTATTGAGGGTAGTGTATAACTCGATGAAATTCGTTACTTACCACATACGAAAAAACAAAAACATTTGGCGAAGCATTTTTCAACACCGATAAGTACATACCAGTCTAAATAAAGAACCAATGATCGTGGAATAGGCAGTCCATGCTACATTACATAGCCAAACATTTGTACCTACTTCAATCCCACAAATCAATGCATTACTGAAACGAAATAATGGAGATACGAGTAATTTTTCATTCATTCAATTCAATTCAATTCAATTCAATTCATTTCATTTCGTAATTTTTGGAAAAGGTGACTGGTATGAAGAAAACTGGCAGGGAACTTTTCTTATTAATGCTAGTTACTTATTTACTTATATTAATAGTACGTATAGAAAAATGCAAATTCAAAAAAATTGTAAAATTCCAAAACTGCAAATTGAGCAGTCGTATGAAACGTAAACCTTGGAAATGAGCATAGTCGTCCACTAATCCTAAACGCACTAAACTGAGGTAATATCCTGAACCTAAAGAGGTTGGCAACGGCAACGGCCGTTACCCTGGTACAATATCGTGCAAAATTACGCCTATCACAAGAGAGAGGATGAGTGCGCCACGTCGTCGACCTATAAAAGGGATTGAAAGGGTCAACTAAATAGCCTGGCTCGTGGTTTCCCTCACTCTTGATCGAGTTCCCTCGCCGAACGTTGTTGAATTACAAAATTCCCTTTTTGGCTTTTAACCCGTGTTCATCAAGGAGACGTCATCTGTTAGTTTTGTCGGAGCAAACGAAGGTTTTTGTCGGCGGGTAAACGAGCGGCAATATTATTAAATTCACTTGGATAGGCCTTCGTCCCCCTTCACATTTGGCTGACAGTTTTCATTGTTGTAAGAATGAGGGTCTTGTACTTGTCCATGGGAGTGAAAGAATTGCCGAGGAGGCCGGTCCACATTTCAGGCTATTGTGCTCCGCATACGTTGGTTGTAAAACTGGCAACGCAGGTGCCGCTCATAAATTTTAACTTTAGCCGTTTACTTACAAGTAGATGTATATTTATGTATACGAAGAATATGGACTCGCCCTAGGGCACATTCAGTAGATATTCAGCCTAATTTTAAGCAAAAAATTAAACCAACAAAAAGGGTGTTAATGGTAAAATTTAGTGGTAGCGTCTTTGGATAAACGAGAATTGTATTATAACATTGATGAATCTCCCTCCAACTATAGCATAACGATAAAACAGGATTCATAGGTAGCCTATGCCTATACCTGTAGGCTATGCCTATGCCTATATCCATAGTAGCCTATACCTATAGGTTTGTTTCATATTCTATGAAATTGGTACCTATGGGTTTTACGATGTTAATCAAGAGAAATTGTGGAACAAACATCTTAGTTAGTACGTGCCTACTGATTTGAAGAGTTTGGGCCTCTCTATTTTTTGAAATGAATTTATTTCTATTGATTATTAACGCTTGGCTTGATTAGTAACTGTTGTCATGCTTGTTGTACCGTTTTACGATTAAGTTATCCCCATCTACCAGCGGAGCTCGTGGAGTGTCGTCTGATGTAAAGTATTTGAGAAAAGTTATCTTATGTCAACACCCTATCAAGTGATTATACAGATTACAATGATCGCGGAGGTGCTCATCCGGTTCCGTGGCCCAAATTAATTTAAAACATCTACGATTTAGGTAGCTGACAGTGGGAGCCAGGGTTGAAGTCCCAGAAAATCAACCCCCATAAATCAACCCCTCGAAAGGAATCACATTGTCAGACATAATTCTCAATGTAGGAGGCAGTATTTCATCTTTATTAGAAATGGACCCTACGCCGCCGCAGATATGGGAGCAATGTTGTCTTGAGGAACCGTGGTTATGGCTAACCCCTCGCCCCACCAGCATCGCCGCCATCAAGCGCGCAAGGCCTGAAGAACTGCTCGGCCCTCCTGCAGTTTTATTGGCCGTACAACGGTTTTTGTTGCCCTTTTCCCCAGCGGGTGAACTTCTGTGCGCGTGTAATCAGGGCAATGTTGTAGGTATTGCACTACTCACTTGGAACTATGCACTTTTACCCGAGCAAGGCTATGGATAGAAAAACCCCAAATTACAAGCCTAGGAGTGCGTACAGCGTTTACATCGAGACAACTCTGAAAACCGCATTGCTTCTTTTTAAATTAAATTTTACTACGCCTATTCTAACGGTGAGCTACGTAATGGAAGTAAATATACATCCAGTTATTCAGCGAAATCAGGATTCATCCGAAATCGTCAAAGATCCAAGATCAGCTACTCCAAGATCTTGTAACACCAAAATCAGCAAATAATCTTTGAACATAATTATTGTTGTCTGCATTTGTGAATTCTGGTAAAGCCTCGACGATGGGCTGTTGGAAACGAATCTTCCCCCCTGGCCACCCCCAAGATTCTTTTGCGCCAAAAGTGGGTATGAAAATTGATGATTTGAGAAAAGTTTATTAATCAAATTTGTATGTTTGCTTTGAACATATTAAACAGGTTTTGTGATCATTGACGTGATGGTCAAGCTACAGCGTCCTATGTGCCAGTATTAAATTGATGAGGGGACCTTGATCAATAGTGAGGTTCTTCTAATTTGAAGTCACCCCAAGCATAAGGTTAGGTTGATCCAGGGGGCCATTTTTCTTATTTTAGGAGCCCATGCCACATACAAAGATAGGTATGGTTCAAGGGTGAAAATATGTCCTCCTTGAGATCCTTTACAAGTTCCTCCTTGGCTGATTTATAGGCTTCTATCCAAACCAGATGGCGTAGAAGTATGCTCATGACATATAGTGAGCCCTCTGCAATTCGAAGCGCTTTGGTGGCAGTGATTATTAATCTTTGCTTCATCGTAACTCCCCACATTCCATATTTATTTGAAATTGAGAATTTGGAAGTTATTGAAATCAAAATGAAAACAACGTGCGAGGGAGTTTCCTACCGAACCCTCATACTAAAAAACACAAAACACAAAAAACGCCAAACCAAAAAAGTTAGCTTCTTCTGGGGCTCAAAAAACAAAAAAAAATAGAACATACATTAGAATTAGAACATAAATTAGAACAGCAAAAAAGTTGACCCCTTCAAGGAAGATCAATCGCAGGTGTCGCACAAAAGTATACTTAAATTTGTAGTTCAGGGGCCACTTTTTTGTTCAGGCTTTAGGTTTTTATTTTTACACAAATCACGATAATTCAAGAAACGTTTACATTGTAATACAGGTAACATTATTATGTACCTACCTACCAATATGAAGTATTAATATACATCCTTACTGAATATCAGAACTCAAATACCGCAGTCCTCAGTTTTTCTAGAGGGAACAGTAAGTATATCGCTTATGGAAACTCTCGTAATCGTGATTATATGAGTAGATATTCAACGTAGGGAATACTAATGAGCAGAATTATGGTTTCCACACACCATGCGCGGAATATTAAGTTTTCTTGGTCTGGCTACGGTTGTCGGAAAATACAGAGTCGAATGTAAAGCCTGCATCGCAATACATATACCTAATTATGCAGGATAATACTGCTGCTGAATTGAAGGCTCGTCGATAAATCCGGCAGTATAGTTAGCTACATGTTCGAAGGGCAGACTATCAATGAAAATAATGAACCTGCTGGGGTTGAGGAAAAATCCCCTTATCCGCCACAGTTGCCCATAGCTTCAATCAATTACCATAGTCACTACGTAGGGGAAAATGTGAATAGAAGCGTTGAATATATTGTGTAAGCTTTGGTTTACCCCCAACCAAGTAGGAAGTAGAAAAGGAGTCTGGGGTTAACGAAATCTTCCCTCGGCTTTTCGAATCGCTAGGATACGATTGAATTTCCAACGTCATTAAATGTTTCCTTCGTCACTTCCGACAGCAAGAACTTTACTTTTGGGTTCCGTTGGTGCATGTCTTTCCAGATCTGCCAATAATGAAGGTATCCATTATGAGAGCCCATACGGGGGTCCTAGTTTCGTCAGAAATCTGAGGATTCACAGCAACAAAGCTATGTATTTCAACTGCAACAAAACAAAACACTGCTTACAACAAAAGAGAATAGGAACTAATAATTACCAACGAGAGAATCTACTCTGCTTCATCAACGTTGATTGGAATCCCATTTCATCACGATTGAGACGAGTATTGTCTTGTTCGAAGAAACCTCAACATCAACCGATTCTCTGATGAAGTAAGAAGGTGAATTCCCAGTCTAAACACACGCACATTGTGCTCAGTCACGCGGGGAAATCTCACGAATCTGCAGCACCCTCTTACAAGCTTATCACCAACAAAAGGGTTCATTCAGCTAAGTGCCTCATCAGGACCTCCCTCTCGCTCTATAGTTCACTTCCATGTTACATCCTTCTTCGTCTCGTTATTCCCATTTAACCTCGAAATACAACATTCGCTAATGTGCTTGTGAGAAGGGGTTTAAATCCATTAGGTAGGTGAACTCGCTGAGCAGAAACCGACAGCATAAAGTCGGCTCCGCATGTTTTACTAACTTCGTTCGGCTGTATCGATTACAACTGCTCGCGAATAGTCTAGCATTGAATGCTTCGATTTACAAAAGTCAGGGACGATCTTTCAGAAAATACATTCAGGAACTTAATGCATTTGGAGATCGAAAAACATACCCACCGGCATTCGTTTATTTTTATACACATTTTCTATTGCTTATGATACAAAGCTAATGATATGAGGACCTATAGGACACTCCGCAATGTTTTGGCCTACGCCGTGCTCCTAGCCATTCCAATAAGTAGATGCTTCACTTTCATTATATCTAGGAATGTTTTCTGTAAAGAATAAGATTCATCCTAGAATAGAGCATCAAATGGCTCAAAAGTCATAAAAAGTCCTAAAAGCTGCGCACACCAAAACATTGTATCATTCAAGCCCACTTCGTAAACTACAAAAAGGTAAAACAATTCAGGAGGCTGAATATTTGGGACGCGCAGTGCTGACAGCGGTCGGAGTTCAGCTCTGGGGAACATTGCAGCATAAGTTGGGGAGGCAGAGTTGCTAATCCAATAAGACCAAGCCGTGTTTGAGGCAGTTTGAGGTCTGCAGTTTGAAGGGAATTTGCAGATCCTCCGCTTCCATCAATTTAGAGGCGGTCTTATTGTCAACAGATCAATTCTACTCTCTTCCACCCTCGACCAACCACTGCTGACCATCCCGGCCTCCTTGACATTTGCAACGTCATGTCTTAACGCTAATGATGCCACAAACGCCACTTCCTGAGTTCGATAGACCGCCTGCCATTCAACTTACTAATTACTCGTAAATAAGCTGCGCCCATGGGTCAGGAGATTAATCAATTCATCATAACTTTAATGTTGCACCAATCGAATGTAAACAATTGGTCTCGTGATTGATTGAAGTTCAACAAACATCAAGCAATCAGAATTCACTTTTATTTCGGGCCTTTCGGGTTTCCAAAATGTTTTGCCCTCTCATCTGAAGCTTCAGACGAATTCACGTTTTCGACTCGATTCTGATTGCTACCCCAATTCCACCGATGATTTTACAAGAAAGACGAGAATTAACTTAAAAATTGACTCCTCGAGTGTGCCGACATTTCATATTATTTTTGGCTTCGTATTCGGATTTCACACCTTTTAAGGCCCCAGATTTCAATTTTCAGCACAAAATCATGTTCGGTTGAGCCAAAAATTGCGAATCGAGGATACTGTTTATCAAGCGGAGTGAGGGGAATTGGGTGGAGAGATGCTTGACGTCATGCAGTGGAGCTCATATGGCACCATTTTTTTTGAATTGTGCAATAAAAATAAAACTTGAAATTATTCACCGGGGGGGTTTATTCGATGTTCACAATACCACCTACTGTACGTGGTATTGTAACAGTACATTATAACGCAGAGTCCTGACACACGAGGGGAAAGGGAGACGCCACCATGATCAGCTCATACAGAACCAATTTCCGGTATCTCGAATTATGAGTGTCTAAGAGACGGAGATGGAGACTTTGATGGGGAGGCTGGAGGATTTTCGGAAATGGTGTTAAAGGGGGTCAAATCAAGGTGCAATGCTATTATCATCCCCTTCGTAGGGGACGAGCTCTTTGCTACTCAAAACCGTCAAATCCGTTTAATTTCCTCGAACGTTGGAGAGAATCGAGTTGAGGGTTGCTTCGTGCGATCTACTGGATTTCATTTAAAGGTTTTCTCAAGTTTAATTCTGGAGGAATAGGATCACGATATCGGGAAAATTAGATCGGGATGGTATAAATAATCATTAGAAAAATAGATCGCCTGATGAGCGAGGGATTCAATAGTTTGGTTTGGGTTCTCCTCCGCAGTGCAAAAGGATTCTTTCAAGATGAAGGATTTTTTCATAAAACCGGTGAATTGATTTTCATCTCTAAATATTGAAGCAGATAGTAAACACTAAAGGCGCCTGTCAGACGTCCAGAAGAGCCGTTAAAATCTGTATATTTTATTGGCTTGAAAAAATGTACCTGAAAAAGACCGTTTGATTGAATGTCAATACCTAATTATAAAAATACCTAAATCAGTCAATGGGTTTGAGGTGATCTGAGAACTAGGTACATAAGTTGAGTAAACAAAAATGATTTCACTTTACCTGAATGAAGCTATGCCGAGGCTCTTGACAAATACTCGGGAAACAAAATAAAACTAAGGGACAGAAGGGAAGGAAATAGACGAACGAATAAAAGGGAAAATCTATCGGGGAGAAGTTGAGGTTAACCTTCAGCTCACGTTTCGCTAAGGCTATTGACTATTCAGTGGTTTCGCCTTCACGAAGCCTCTTCAACCCTTCACTGTCACTGTATATTTACGAGAGATTCTTCCTCAGCTTGTGTATTGAGTGGGAGGGGCATACGGAAGAAGAAGAGCTTATTCTAATTCTCGCTAAAGGCCAGTGCCAGCTCTGCTGCTGGAATAAGGTTATTTATGTTCGTGGTGAACGTTCTGCAGTTCACCTCGAGCTTCCACGTCCTCCTTTCCTCGCCGGAAATGCGAGATTGGGGCCGGTCAATTGCGCAGGTGAAACGAGGTCGGCCAGGATCGGAGGGCTTAGATTGAAAAACTCTCCACGCTCCAGGGTGAATAGTATATTGGATAAGTTTTCCCCTCCAGAGTGGACAGTACCTTATATTTCGGTATGAGTAGGTATTATTCATGCAGCCTGTTGTCGGTATAGATCTATGCCAGAAGGATCCTCCCTCACCTGATCGGCTGAAAATTGTTCATAAACCTATTGTGCAGAAGTTAGTCTTTGCTTTTATGTCATGACAAGTACCTACGATTGTGCCGTTTTCTCTGGGTTTGGTGAAGAGGCCCTCATAAATCCGAAGGGGAATGTTCAAACGATTATCTGGCTTAGGTACAGCAAGAAACCAAGAAACCTTACTGTGGTGAGCGGCCACAATACAATAGATCAATATTGGAGTTGGCAAAAAATTCAAAAACTACGGGCCTTACTGCCTTGCACTTGATAATGTCCATCTCAACTCCTTTACCTCAATATCCATCACAAATCAGGTTTTCAGAGTTCCCTTGGGACAACGTTATGAACTAGCAGTTCCCTATGCACTTGCGATGTATTTAGGGTGGAAGATCGGCGTTTAAAAATGTATTGCCATTGCAGGGCCAGACAAAATTCATATTGTCGTTTCTTCAGCTATGCATACAACGTTTGGTATGAACAATGTATCTGAAACCATTGAAGTGAAATAAAATAAAATATACCTTCCAGACGCGGCAATGAGTTCACTGAAGTCGTTAGAATGAAACTCGTAACATAGGTAACTATGGAAACTGATTTTACCTCTGGGCTCCGATGGAGTCTCTCGAGCAAAACTGTGCCCTGGCTCGTATTCATAATGAATCCCATCCGTCATTCTAATGGTTCGTCATCCCTTCTATTCCGTCATATCATTATGCCATTCAGCCGAAAAGCCATCACAGATTCAGCGGTATATCGCGAATACGGATCGAACAACCTGCAAAGTGCGCGTGTAAAGAACATAAATTCGAGTGTTGTCCCGCTATTCATCGGAGACGGCGAGGCTGCTCGTCCCATTGGTTCTTTCCGCGCCGTTAAACTGCCAGGCCTCGATGTCGACATTCCTCCTTACACCGTGTACCGATATTGTATTTCATTTACGTTTCGACTGATACCCGTTGGAACACGGAGAATGGTGTGCGGAGGTTATCGGCACGCTCAGTTAGAGCTGCCTCTCATCCCTCGATCATTCCCCATTCCCCCAAGCCTACGGATCCGACTGAATCTCCATTCGTGCAAGGAGCGGGGAAAAATCCCCATTGAAGGGAAATTGTTATTTAGCCTTGAAATACACATAGATGAATATGATTAGATAATATGTACCTATATTACACACTCACTTCCAAGAGTTAGAATCTCATAGTTCCTACCTGAATATCGGAAATATCACGCACCTCTTCGTACGTACATAGGTACTGGACTGGGCCTTGTCGGCGTGAGCGTATGCCAGCCTATGTGCTTTGCGCATGCGCAGTATAAGGTTTTGTATACTGTGTGCAAGTACTTCACAATTCGTTGCTCCTATCCCATAGACCACCTGGACAGATCGATTCTTTGGTAATGTGGTGAGATTGGTAAAATTTGACAAGAGAATGCCAAAGTGGTGTCAAAACTCCTAACATACTGTGGAAGTCCATTGTTCGAAAAAAATAAAAATCGAGGATCTACCTACCGAAATCGTAGCTCATATAATTTCACAAAAAAAGGCAAAAAACGGGATCCTTTAGCTTGACGGTAGGGAATTTTAGAACCTCTTCGTTACACGGGCTTCGCAGTTGTACAACGCGACTGTGGCTTTATGGACGGCCATATTTCAGACTCTTAACTCGTTGCCCATCCCATTCTAACAGCAGAAGGGGTACGTTTCCTCTCAGCCGAGCTCTATACCTTGCCCGTCTGTCATTTCCCCAACATTTCCAGCCGTATGTTACGTTTTCGTAGACTGTCTTCAGCACTGTCGCTCCACGTTAAAAAAGGCTTCCTCCCACTCAACAGCTTCCAGCCGTTCCCGAACCTCCTCTCCGATTTTTCCACCTCGGCATTGGGATTTTGCACCTGGGCTCGCGACTGCGGCGGAATGCGGTGGAGGTCCCTTGGCAATATGAAGAACACCTCGTTTCTTTCGACGAGAGAAGCGGCAGTTTTCTTTTTCGCTCGTACATACTTCCTGCCCGGCTGACTTGAGGAATCCGTCTTCCGTACGAATGACGATAAAGTTGCGTGAAAATCCAAGGCGATTCCGCCCAAAAACATACCTTGAAGACATTTTTATTTGATTATACCTATGGATTTGGAGGGTCGCAAAATGCGAATGAGGACTTGAAAAGACGGTTGGAAACTGTAAGTTGGCATCGTAATTGCTCCCGTCCTTTCCGGTGATATGAATTGCGTCAAAACCAGCAAAGTTGACTTTTTTATCAAAATTTTGCATCCCTGAGCCGTAAATGAGATTTCCCTCCTCATTCCGTATGTTTTTTTCTGTTTGTTGGTCATTGCTGCCCTGATTCAAAAAGATCCTAATTTTTGCCATCAAACTGCTGTTGGTTCAAAATTTCATCTGTAAAAACCTTTTCATGGCTTAACTCTAAAACACCAAGGCTTTACTGTCGGTAATTTCATGTGATATACGTTGTAATATTATCTCAGATTCGCTATTCCTTCCCTCGTCCTTTTCATATTCGAGAGTTGCCATTCAAAAGCGTGCTTACAATTCACTAATAATAATGTTGGACGTTCCCCGCTCCATTCTTGAAGTGACAATGCCATCATCAAACGCAATCCTCTTTCTTCCGGCTCTGCCGACCCTCAAAGTGAACAGAAAACAGCCACGGGAGAGAATGTACATGGGCCGCACAAACACACGGCGACCCGGACAGTTCAGATGAAGCTATTACTCACCATTTGTTTGGTCAAGGGTCCTGGAGGTAGCGAGATGCGAGGTAATCCTATTCAGGGACGAGAAAGGAATTCAGAGGGTGTGAAATGAGGCGGACTTATCTTCAAAAGGAAACATAGGTCCTGTCTCATCTCTCCTTTCTCTTCTCTACTTTGCTGTCCTTCGCTTCGTAAACGATGGTATTCAAAATATTATAAATCGGCTGAAAAATCATAGCTTATCAAAGCTGAAAAATCATAGGATTCCACGAGATGATACATTCTGAATTTCCTCCTTGGATGATCAATTAATTTTAAACTTTTAAACGTACACTTATGTGAAGGTTCCCTTGCTCAATAGCAGGTGGTCGTTAGATGCTTTAGGCAACGATGATTTGCGCTGACTTTTACCTAGGACACATATTTTCATATGCCGTTATACAAAAAATTTTTTGGAGTTTGCACACTGAAAGCTTCCTTCGATAAAACAGGTTCGCCTGAATTGATAAACTGGCCCTAATAAAGGTCTTTCTTGAATACGGGCCTATATGTTCAATGAACATTGTTCATACAAGCATAATTGTTCTTTTCGAACTCTTGTAGCTCAACCCTGTATCTTGACGTCTTGCTCATACTTTTCGGTGAGGCTGAATAAATTACTCTGTTCTCATGGGATACTTTCCTAGTTGGAGTTGAGGGTCACTCTATGAAACAAGATATTACTCTCACTCTTTTATGGCATAGGTGGTTCGTACGCCTTTGAAATTATGACGCATTCTTCATGGTGACGACTTTTTGCCCTTTACATGGCCTGTCCTGATGAGTAAAGCAAAAAAACTCCTTATTCTCATCAACAGCACATTAGAGTTACCTGGCTGTACGGACTCATGAAATGGCCTAACAGGGCAAAACCTCCTGTTGGTACCTAAATTTTGGGGTTGAGCTTATGCTTGCTAATGGTGCTCCTCTCTTGAACCATAATATGCCCAATTCGCTAACTGTGGTAACCTTGTATCGTGAGATCTTGTCAAATACTGTAGGTAAAATAATAGTGAGAGGTTCGCCAGGCTGTGCGATTCGTCTGCCAAAACTAAGCGCAGTCTCCGAAAAAATGAGGTGTTACTGATCAATTTTTTATTGCCCCATCGAGGGCGAGCCTAACACATAGCAGGTCAATTATTAAGCAATGTTGAGTTTTGATGAAAGATTTTACACCAGGGGATGCCTGTTTGATCAAACCAGTCCAGGATAGTCCTGGACCAGTAATTGCCAACGTCAAACGTATTTGCTCGAAATCGTTAGGTAGTAAATAGTCCAGGATTGTCCAGGAGTGGTCCGATCAAAGACACAATGTGAATGGGGGATACTTTGACATTTTTTGACATGGGAGATACATGGGACATATTTTGATTTTTTCCGCCGGACAAAAATTCTTCATGATGCTCAACTGCACGCTACTGTAGATGAGCAATTGCTCCAAACTCAGCCTCGCTAACAAGAGAGTGAAACTGTACTCACAGAGAGTTCTGAAGGCGGAAGGCACGAGTGTTCGAGGAACAATTCACCGGCGTTCATCCTTCTAGGTAACACACTGTGAAGCCAGATTAGCGAGTATGGTCTCTAATGGTCTATTAGGTGCCTCAGTATATCCATCGACTGTTATATCGTTGTACGGCGCCATTCCCATACTTATCACCTCACCACACTACAGTAGGCATCAGACGCGATGCAAGCCATAAACGCCCTATTGTAGCTGCGAGGTCATTCAAGCGGTAGTAATGGTAATTTGATTCATTTCGTCCCAAATCTTGAGCCCGTAAACCCTTTGTAATCCGTGAACGGATAACCCATGAATAGTTTGAACCGGACACTTTTTGAACAAGAACCGGGCATGGGAACAAGAGACCGCACTGTTGTCATTGCGCGAAAGGAGCTTTTGGTATCGGACAAATTACCTACTGGTTAATTTTGGGCCAACCGGGGAATTTGAATTTTTGCCCGTAATCATACAGAAACTTCCGAGAGCAAGTGCCAAATTCATCCCTTAATACCGGATCCTCCCAAAATGGTGAATGCCAATAGATGCGAATAGAACGCTGTAATACTGCAGCATCCACAGCGAACGCATCCGAGAAAACAAATAACTTATCCGGAGAGACAACGAAACTGAAGAAAACAGAGGGTGTACAGCAGCGCGAATATAAATTCGGACCCGGACCACCGCAACGATCCGACCCCCATGGCGAGACGAAAAAATTGCCGTCACGTTGGCATCAATGTTTTATGGGCAATCCTCGCCTCGTTATGTTTCCCTCTGTTTTTGCGCACTAACGCATTGACGATTTTTTAGTGCTCATCCCCCGCCGTGCAAAACGGAGCCAAAAAGCAGTCACCCACTTCGTCATCTTTCATTCCCGCACCCTTCAACATAATCCTTGTAGATTTACACAAGCCACAGAGCAACCGAGGATTTCTAATCTACATAATGCACTTACGACTATTTTGTTTTCCATTTCACCCTTTTGCAATCCTTGTTTTTCTTCAAACGCAAGTCGCTTTATACGGCAAAGCCGTCACCTAAGCGAATTCAGTGATTTCAAACTCAAGATTTAATTGGGACGGAAGGCTTTTCAAGCCTTTCTCTCCCTCTGTCATCGTCGTAACGTCTTTCTCCTACGGGAAAACTCAACAACACCAACAATCTTGAAACCTTTCACGGAACTTTTAGATTAACAAAATCTCAGTTTACCCTTGAGAATTCAATCCATTTCCCACTTTGAAATGACACTCAAAGTATACAGTTATTTGCATATAAATATAGTTTGATAAGTAGAGTTCCACTTTGCTTTATTGAGAGAAGAGAATAATTCAGAATTACAAGCAGTTCTATATCTGAATGTGCAACTCGATAGGCAAATAGGCGCGGTGTACTGAGCCAAGGTGATAGTGAGGTAGGTTGCGAAATGGCTATTCGACGTCCAGGGGTCAGAATCAGATTCAAACTTTTTTTGTAGGAGCCTAATCATTATGGTATAATCAAAGTCATGCTCATAATGTTGCTCTGACTAATACTGAAACTCATACTCAAAGTCAAACTTAAACTGAAAATCAAACTCAAAGTCAAACTTAAACTGAAACCGAAACTCATTATCAAACTCAAAGTCAAACTCATACACAACGTCAAACTTAAACTGAAACAAAAACTCATACTCATCATCAAACTCAAAGTCAAACTTTAACTGAAACTAAAACTCGTAATCGAACTCAAACTTACACTGAAGCTCATACACAACGTCAAACTTGAACTGAAACAAAAACTCATACTCATTATAAAACTCAAAGTCAAACTCGAACTGCAACTGAAAATCTAACTCATAATCAAACTTTAACTGAAACTAAAACTCATAATCGAATTCAAACTCACACTGAATCTGTTCGGGATGGAGGATATTATTATTAAAACGATTTGTTAGGTCTTAATGTTTTATTAGACCATTGACAAAGACTCGTTAACACCACGTTCCTCTTCGGGGTGGGTACTAGGTTAGGAAAACTATAATCGATAGGCTCTATCTGTTAATTTGTTGTTGTTGCTGATTCATTGTGCCATGGAGCTGTGCAGATTCGCACATATTAGTCTAACTCAACAGAATCTCACGCTCAGCGTCAAACTTAAACTGAAACCAAAACTCATAATTGAATTCAAACTCACACTGAAACTCATACTCAACGTCAAACTTAAACTGAAACAAAAACTCATACTGATAATCAAACTCGAACTGTAACAGAAAATCAAACTCAAAATCAAACTCCAAGTCGAACTTTAACTGAAACCAAAACTCATAATTGAATTGAAATTCACACTGAAACTCATACTCAACCTCAAACTCAAACTGAAACAAAAACGCATACTGATAACGGTCATCAGTATACTCGGCGATCATGAGTATGAGGTTTTTTTTTCAGTTTAAGTTTGACGTTGAATATGAGTTTCAGTGTGAGTTTGAGCATGATTATAAGTATAAGTTTGAGTTTCATTATGAGTTTCGGTTTCAGTTCAAGTTTGACTTACCACCATTGTTTTAATCATGTAGTTTTCATTGTTGTTCTATTTGCGGCGTGAGTTGCTTAGAGCTCAACCAGTCTCGATGCGGAATCTCCGGTCATCAAATGAGGCCAGGCAGATTCTCGTCCTAATCGGAAGAGCGGACGACGGCTCAAGCCTGGGCATACTGGCGACTCCATGGCGCTCACCTGAAGACTATTTGGTTGCGGGCGGTCATTAGAACCCTTAGGGCTTGAGAGGGTCCGCCACTGCCGCAAGGCCAGTTCGTGCTGAGACCGCTGATAAATGTACACATTATCCCGAATGGCAGTCTTCTGGTCCGTGCTAGTTCGGGGGTGAAACCGGCCCCGGAAGGGTGAGTGAGTGTCTTGAAGCGTTAGTGGATTACGTGGACTTGTCCCTATTTATCTCCTGCTTCCTCTTTTTGGGAAGGCCTGAGGAACGTGAGGGAGCAGAGGTGGAAGCAGACTGTATTTTAATCAGGAGGAAAACAGAATTGGAAAACACTTTGGGGTATCCGGCCGAATAAGACCTCGTCTCTATGCCATGAATGGCGAAATAATGGTAAAACGACCATGCACTCAAAAATAAACAATGGAATTTTTGTTAGAATGTCCAGAAAACTATTTTTCATTATTTAAGAAAATGATAAAACTTCGTCTACCAAACCATTAGCGTCTTAATAAATTTCACGTCTCGCTAGCTGCTCTGGGTCAAATTGTTATCAATTCGATCAGTTTCTGGTTGCTGGATTATTTTCTAAACCAAGAAATCCGTCTCGATGCCTCTCTTCACCATCATTACTGTCTGGCAGTAGCTCGTCAGGAGGGACGCTCCCTTTTGCAACATAGAGCAGACTACTGCGACTGCCATGTCTCCCCTTCAACATTCGCGACTGAGCAAATAAGGGCCTAGGACAAATAAGCGACGGAATTAACCGATGAGACCCTCAATCCCCCTTCATCCTGAATTTACCCCCTCTTTCTGTCTGCACGTAATCTTTGTCATGAAGCATTCGGTATTGATGCGGGGAATCGCGACGAATCAGACGCGACCTTGGGACATGCGTGGGGGAATTTATCGACTTTCACCAATTAGGTACCATAAAATCATTCAAAAATCAAAAACGAGCTAATTATCCACAGGGATTTTTTTCGCAAATTAAATTTTTGATTATCAGCACGATTGGTACCCATTTCCGGAAAAAGTAAGTGTACCGTTAAAAACTTACAAATCGACGGTGAAACTGCAAAACTACAAAATTGGAAGCATCGTGTCCTTGGGTGGCGTCTGGGCTGCCTACTCCTAAAAATTTGGATTGGTGGCAACTTGGCAAATCACGCGTTCATAGATTGCATGGCAAAAGGATTGGGAAGTGTCGATTCTACACCGTCGGTATGATTCTATCCTTCGACGTTTTTTGATAATTTTCTTTAGCTACCCAACCACATTGTGAAACCTTATGGGCTCTGAGAAAACATTATACCTACTTCTATCCAGGTTCAATTTTTTCTCATCACCGAGACTCGCCTAATTGAACGAAGACCTTTTGATCTTGTTTATAGGAATTCGAAGCTGTTAAGGATTCTTACCTGGAAATTCCCAGGAGCTACTTACTATACGATCAAAGCCCTACTTACTGTCTTGTTGGAACGCTGTTGTTCGTGTAATTAAACTGATGATTAATTCCTCGATTAACTTTTTTTTCCTTGTTCCAGGTAAGGACAGACAAGATCACAAGCTGGACAAGGCAAGTTTTCACTATAAGGTGGAATTAATGACTAGCCGTCAATGGCTAATGACAGCCGTCTGTTGAACTTGGCAAGTGCTGTCTTCGAAAGACGGAGATACATACACAACAATGACAGCAGAAAGTTGTCCATGTTCGATATGGCATGAGAATTTTGAATCTAAAAAAATTCCTACTACTTAATTATCTTGAAATTCATCCGTTCTTTCCAATAGACCCTGCACATTTTATTCGTAAGATCGTAATCCATGCTCTGGAGAGTAAAGTAGCCTATTTCTTATTGTTGATAAATCTTAAGGGGTTAATTTTCTACTTCGACTAGCAGCAATTTTCCAGCAAAGTAATTAGGGGTAGGTGGTTGAGAAGAATCTGAAAAACCTTGACGTGATAAATTTTGATCAGAGCGAGTGAGAGGAATGGTTCGGCAGCGGTTTCAGCCATCGGGAAAGCTCATCCATCATAAACTCGAGCCCGGCATGTTCGATACCCCAAACTAAACAGATGGAATCAACTGATGACGGATGGTCCACTTAGATGCACAACTTGTCAAACACTGTATATTGGTTGGGCATACCTATCTCGAAATTCGAGCATTTCATAAAAAGTGCCAAAGCGCAGATTCAGGTTTGTAGCATTGATGCATCTACCCGTAGGCGCCCACTAAAATCTACAGGTAAACACTCAAACAAAACAGAATCGCTTAGTGCATTTTTATGTTTATTCTATATACGATTCCAATGCTGGTGGGGGTGTATATATCGCTTTACGAGAGCCCGTAAGTTATTTTTACAACCAGACCAGCCAATGCCATTCTGCGGGTCTTGTGGCAAAAAAAGAGAGAAGATATCAAGGAGGTTGAATATTGCAATGCGTGCGAGGCATTCGCTCACATGAGCTGCTTGGACTACGCCTTCACGCTTCCATACCTACCCACCCATCCGAAAAAATTCGTTTCGCCTAAGATTTACAATTCAGCGTTTTATTACTCCACTTTATAGCCCTGCGTTATCCCCGGCTTTCTTACTACATTCTTTTTGCAGTATAACTAATTTCAGAACTCCAACGCTCCCTGAATAGAGTAAAGACGTGAGACCTTGTGGATGATAGGTACCTATATATTTTACAAGCTAGTTCAGAGTAAGGATTGTGAGAACCTTCTACACTTACAAAGTTGGTGGATGATAATATCACATATGATATTTTGGAATATTTCCATCAGAGCTTTGGATCAAACTTTTAATCCAAGGACCTCCTTACTTACCTAATCCAGCAACTAGGTAGGTACTAACCATAGTTTGAAGGAGGCGTTGGATTCATAATAATATTATCATAATAATTATCATGGATCCTCAAGCCAAACGGCAGCTCGGTTAACATTGTCACCAAGCTCTCTAGAAGAACTCTAGAGAAGATGTAAAAAATGCCAAAACAATCTTTCTTTGAATAGATCAAGCACTCTCAATTATGCACTGTGCTCGCATCTCCAAAGAAAAAGACATCCCCCATTCGTCCAAGTCGTCATACCTACGCATCAGGTGTCTTTTTTAATAACACGGTATAGGTACAATAGGTAAATTGAAGCGAACTGGGTATTTTCTGAAAAATTATGCTGTATAAAGTATGATGAACAGAAATTTAGCTGCCAAAGCATGGAGAGCATAGTGGTTATGTTGTTGTTGTATGGTAGTACAGTAGTATAGTTGTCCGAAAAAGGTTCGTATTTAGGATATAAGATTTCCTCCGTCCAATCCTTTCTTCCAAAATTTTGGCAGTGAAATGGGAGCGTGTTCACTACACTACTACTAGTGCGAGTACTAAGGACTTTTTTGACGATTTGTATTCAATTACTTGAAGAGCGAAAATGTTAGTTCTGATTCTCTAAATTATTTATTTCTCTACAGTTGCCAGCCTTCACTTTCCAAATTCAAGAGACAGCCTCCGTCGGTTCGTTATAAAAAAGGCGTTACTTCAGTTTCCGAAGGGAAGCTCTTAGTCATCAAGAAGAGTCTTCCCCTGTTCACTTGACATTGGTGACAAGTAATTGCCGAAAGGTCTGCCTCCTCGAGTGAATACCTTCTCTAACGAAACTCTAACTAGGGAACCCTGACTCACGACCTTCGCATCCTAAACCGGGGGCGGTTAGGGGGTTCCGCCCATTTCTAGTCTACGTATTTATTTTAGGGTCGAGGATTTTAAGGGTAAATGCGGCGGCAATGAAAACAATTCAGCCGACGTAATGCTAGGAAATTACCATAATCACCAACTTTGCAATCAAGATATTTCCTGTTCCGAGCCTCGATCGTGGAGAATTCCAAAAGAGTTTCAACCCTTTTCCGTAGGCACGGGTGAGGTTCGCAAGGGTATTATTTTGCAGCTCGTTCACGCTCGGTGGAAAACGAATCAAATAGTAGGTAACTACCTTTTCCAATTAAAATGGCGTATTCGGAGTTCGACGAGCAGTGGTCACGCATGTTTACCCTTTTCCAACTAAAACTATGAGGGAACGTCAAGTGAAGATTTGTTAGTGTTCATCATTATACATTATGTTACTCCACTAATGAATTCATAGATAAATGCATCATCTCAGGTCATCTTGGTATGTACAGAGTATCTTCCTTTTCAATTGTCAAAAATAATTATGAATATTCAATAATAATTTCCAACAAAAATCTTAATCTTGAACATTTTTTCCTCGCCCCCTGAAATACCTACCTGTGGTTGGAGATTTTTTGGTTTCGACCATTGCTCACTAGAGTGGAAATCCTCCAAATTTTTAATAAAATGAAAGTTTAAGATAATGCTAGAAAGCTCGTAAAATCGTAAGGAGCAACGCCCGATTTGTGTTCAGCACGAAGAATGCGAGAAGATGAGGCCAAAGAGAAAATTAGTAAACCTTCACACTTTCTTCAGTAAGATTTCTAAATCCAACCCATCATTGATCAACCATCAATTCACCATTGAGTTCGTACCTGGTTCTGTGATATACACTTAGATCCAGTTTCACCAAACTTCGTTTGGTTAGCTTAGCATGAAGAATAATTAATAATGGTAACTATTTTCATAGATACGTCACCAACATCAGAACGTTTGGTGAAATAAACGCAATAAAGATTAACTAAAAAGGAGAGATGACATCAAAAATGTTAGACAGTTACTATGTAACATCGACGTCTTCGCTCAGCACTCCGCCCATCGTTATATTACCTACCCCTAAGTTACAGATGACGCCACTGAACGTTTAACGACTTGAGGGATTCGACAGGAAATTACTGGGAATCAGTTTGATTTCCATAATACCTTATTCTGCTGATCCTCTGAGACGGATCGAAGCTTTTTTTCTTGCTAATACAGTCCACTTGCTCGAAACAGATTCATCTTTGGGTATCCTTCGGTTATAAAGGGAGCGAAGGAACAACATAAACTATTCTGAGGTTCGTCTCCCCTTTCAATGAAGAAAGTACTGGGATTTGCGATGCAGGGAAAAGGTCCTAAACGGGACTTTTCGTTCGTCATGCGGACATAGGCAATCCTACCATGGCCTAAGCGATTTAATCTATTCCCCTCTTGGATTGAGGATTGAGGGACTTTACGTCAAAGAAACCCTCCGATTGACTAAGATTGGAATTTTATCTCGACATTTACGGCCAGAAGTGGGATGCTCCTCTTACTATTGTTTTCTTTATTGTGCCCTCAAAAGAGCGGGATCAGCCCTACAGTATTAATTTACAAGATGAACTAGCCTGGCCGACCTCTGATAAACTTTGATTCAAGTTCAGCAAAATGGCTTATCCGAGTGGCATTGTCCCTTTTCCAGACAGGATCCGTTTCCCAGTTATAATAATAATAATAATTATGAGAATTATCAGATGTTTAAAACTAGGTAGAATAGTTATCTCCAACTTTAATGCATTCTAGCAGCATTTATAGCTTCCTCGCATATACCTATTTATACCTACATGTTATTAGCAAGTTCCAAGTGCAGGATAGATAAAGTTAACAGCTATAACAACTTCTTGGCGTTTGTCTCGAGTCATTTCGCTCGAGGAAGACACTTGCTAAGTCTCAATGAAGCCGGGGTATAAATACGGTAAACAAGATAATACTGGTTTAATCTGCAGTTCCCCCGTCTGAGCAAACTGTATAGATGAAGGTAGGCGTTGAAAAGCCTATTTGCTTGTTGGTCGGTCGCACTTAGCGCTAATGTATTAGCGGGTCGCGGGGCAAACTTCAACCCTTTCAAACGTTTTCGGAGCGAAGTAAACGCTCAGGTAAGCCTCCCCTCACCTGTTCGACTTGATGAGAGCTGTTACAACCTTCTTGCTCATTTACTCTACTCTCTTTCCTTCAGGCTGTAATGAATGTGTATGGAAGTTTTTCTAACCCTACGCTGTCTTTGGAATTGTCTTTACATGAAATCCTTTCCAGGTTTTGGATTGCAGAAAGTATTCACCTTTGATAGCTCCATCTTCAGCCGACTTGATGCCGTTTTTATTCCAAAGGAGATTCCTCTTTTCAATAGATAGTTCAAGAAAGTGCATATGGCCGTCGCCTCTTGGCTTTCGTTACTATGGTCATTTATGGTTGATTAAAATGTTCTCTGAAAAAGCGTCGTCCCGGCTACAGGGTGACCCAGAAAGAAAATGTGTAACCAACTCATCTCCTATTTTTGGAGGGCAAGAAAAAACTTAAAATGTTAGCCTCCTAGTTTCCACACAAAAAAAATTCAACTAGCTTACTCTCGCGCCGCAAAATGCGCACGACTTTTCTTTGAATTCTCCATTTTTATCATGTTTGTTCCAGCAACTACTGACCCATTGGGGCCTGTTGATCATGACTACGACATAGTCATAAACGGTTGTTAAAAAAATAAATCATGCAGCAGTAGGAGCCTTGAAACCCTTCCTAAGTAAATGCATCATTTTTGTTCGTACTGTACCTATTCTCCCTTTTGCGTCCATCGGGAGACTCGTGAGTCTGAAAGCTGTTAGTGCTGACATCGCCGTCAACATCTGGGGTCATCTAACCGGGTAACAAGCCAATTCCACCGTTACGGCCAGGTTCCTATTGTTGGCCACCGACCTATACGGAAGGCTGTTCGAAAGGCCGCCCTAGAATTGCTCAAGATGGCCAGGGTCTCGTCCGGAACTGCAAGAAAGTTGGCTCCCGGGTCTTGAGTGAGACATGATTGAATTTCGAGACTATTTCCCTCGGAAGGTCTCCTTTACAGGTCGTCCTCTCCGAAGGAACAAACCCGCGGTTTCTCGGCCTTCTCTCCTAAAGGAATCAATTTGGCTGCGGCCCGGTATAGAAATAGAGGAAAACGGGAGATATCCCTTCCGTCCCATACTTTCTCAGATCTCGGCAATAAGGTCGTAAGAACCAAGAAGCATGATAGCCGAGAGACATAATTGCCGGGCCTATCTTTTCCTCGAGAACCTCGGGAAGGGAGTAGGTATCCTTTTGTCCACCGCAGATCATTCTACCAGAAACGCCGGGCAGGGGTAAGGTTCGAGGAAGGGGATCTGAAGCTTATAACAGGCCTTATTTCTGATATGAAGGCCTATAAATTGTCAACATCTCGGCTTGAGCTTTGTTTGAAGACTCCGAAAAGCCTTTGTTGGTCTTTATATTGCTCGTCTCTTTGTGAGTTTCAGTCGACGTTTCATGCTGGAAATCCGGATTCCTTGTGTAATGCTTAGAGGGACATCCTCCTTCAGGCACATCTCCAAGATATCCGAGGATATAAAAAATCATTTTTTGCCAACATTCATAGCGTATTTAGGGTTAGGCCCCACCCACTAAAAAAATTGTCAAAGCACTGATCACCTCCCCCGTTTCACGGTTCATAAAATAGGGCTCGTGACGTGATTCAGTTAGGAAACCGACCGCATATAAATTACTCTATGAATAAATATTATGTCTAGCTGCCATACGGACTTAGCGAGCTGGTACGGAAAACCTCGGTGGGAAAATAGCTATTCATGAGTAGCCGCCAATGGATTTGAGAGTGCATGCATAAGTTATGCTACCTACGACGCGTCGGTGAACTCTCAGATAAGTCATTCGGAAAGCACAAAAGGACCTCTTACACAAAAGGACGAGCTCGGCTATAATAAATTATAATAAATTCTGGATGAGAGGGAAAACGAGGGAAAGTTGCTTTACACAGTTTCCACAGCAAGTTGCTCACTCATTAATTCAATTTTCGTATTGTCTACGTAACTTTTGAAGCTTCTGAAGAGGTGCAACTAACTTTTTTGCCAAACAGTCGAAACCTTTTCACCATTCTTCCACCTGCTATACAACAACTATACAACAAAGTGCAGTTTCTCTTGGGCACCAGTCTAGCCTCTCATTCAAGCGATTCGATACCATCCTGGGGCCTGTTTCATAATATTGTCCAAACGAATCATCTTCAAAGCAAAAAAGTTCCTTTCCCTTGGGCTCAGAGAAAAATTTAATGAACAAAAATTGTGGCAAATGATTTGAAGAATCGACTTCTTCTAGGAAGGCCATCTCGAGTATGAACGCCCTGTAGAGTAAAAGGTAGTAATAAAAAGTTACAACATAGTTGAATTAAATAGGTACCTAACTTGGATAAAATATAATAAACCCATTGTATATACTACTCGTGAAAATTCGCAGGATAATTCCAACTTGCAACTACCACCGGGTCGAAGTCAAGGAAAAAGTTCAGCGGAAAAAGTAAGGGGGAAATAAATATTCTCTGTTGACCAAACGTAAAAAATAGCTCCCCGGTCTGGGATTTCACCGTGAGTAATGAAAGTAAACCGAGTAAAGCTGATAAAAGACCGTCCAACTCCGAGAGTGGTAAGCCTGGTGTTGGATGATTTGCTTAGATTTTTCAGCGGTCTCTTGCTTTCTCCATTGCGAACTCTCCAGTTAAACCATTCAAATTTATTTCCCAGACAGGAGTTTGCACTGGTAATAGCGCAGAACCGATGAAATCCTTGGAGTATTTTTTTCAGCCCATTACGAAAAGAGATATTTTCACGAGTAAATTGTGATGACTAGGCAGACTTTGGTACTTTTCAGAGCCAGTATGCGAAGATGAACATTATCTTGAGCTATCATACTGAGTTTTAAGATCTCTAATAGCTGAAGGCCTCTTTCACCAAAAATGTTAGTCTCTTTGGTTGCTGTCGGTCATGTAACTTTAAATATTTACAGTTACCAACAGAACTGAACGGACGTTTACTTTTACTATTGGCGATTAAATATTGATCAATCAACTGCGGTCCTGAGACGGTATAGAAGGGGCCTTCCAACTACTGTTCAGACTGTCATGTAAAGATGTAAAAATGAGTTGCTCTGAGTTCGTCCTGCCCATCCCTGGATCTGGAGCAATATTCGTTACCCGTCACCATGGCCTATAGTACGAAAGGCAATCACAAAACAATGAGCCGCATCAATCTATTCGAATACCCCGCAATCTAGAATGTGTTTTTCATGGAAATATAGGTAATACACCACACCCATTTACTAGGAATATTCCAGTGTAACACGACTCCTTTTCACAAAAGGGTTGGATCCATTAAACATGAGCCGGCCCGAGCGACGTATGCATCAATCTGGATATAGAAGTGCTAAGGATGACAGATGACTTCCTCTGCCGTGACTTCTTCAAGCCGCCGAAGAGCAAGAGCTGAATTGAAGAAGAGAAATTTCACAAAATGTACACATTCGTGTTCAGTAGAGCGGAGAATGAAAACGACAATATTACGGGAATACATATTGTCCAGCCATTACGGGAAAACAGTTTAGTTGAAATCCCATAGCGATCCATTCTGCAGGCATCGCTGGCAACTTCGAAATCAAATTCAACTTCGAAATCAAAGTCAACTTCGAGATAAAACTCAACTTCAAGATCGACGTCAACTTCGAGTTCAAACTTGACTTCGAGATCAATGTCAACTTCGAGTTCAAACTCAACTTCGAGATCAATGACAACTTCGAGTTCGAAGTCAACTTTGAATTCAAACTCTGCTTCGAGATCAACGTCAACTTTGAGATCAAAGTCAACTTCGAGATCAAATTCAACTTCGAGTTCCAAATCAAATTCGAGTTCAAACTCAACTTCGAGATCAAATTCAACTTCGAGTTCAAAGTCAACTTCAAGCTCAACGTCAACTTCGAGTTTAAACTCATCTTCGAGATCAAATTCAACTTCGAGTTCAAACACAGCTTCGAGTTCAAACTCAACTTCGAGATCAAATTCAACTTCGAGATCGAACTCAACTTCGAGATCGAACTCAACTTTGAGATCAAAGTCAACTTCGAGATCAAAGTCAACTTCGAGATCAAACTCAACTTCAAGATCAACGTCAACTTCGAGTTCAAACTCATCTTCGAGATCAAATTCAACTTCGAGTTCAAACTCAACTTCGAGATCAACGTCAACTTTGAGATCAAAGTCAACTTCGAGTTCAAATTCAACTTCGAGATCAAACTCAACTTCGAGTTCAAACACAGCTTCGAGTTCAAACTCAACTTCGAGATCAAATTCAACTTCGAGATCGAACTCAACTTCGAGATCTAACTCAACTTTGAGATCAAAGTCAACTTCGAGATCAAACTCAACTTCAAGATCAACGTCAACTTCGAGTTCAAACTCATCTTCGAGATCAAAGTCAACTTTGAGATCAAAGTCAACTTCGAGTTCAAACTCATCTTCGAGATCAAATTCAACTTCGAGATCAATCTCAACTTCGAGTCCAAAGTCAACTTTGAGATCAAAGTCAACTTCGAGTTCAAACTCATCTTCGAGATCAAATTCAACTTCGAGATCAATCTCAACTTCGAGTTCAAACACAGCTTCGAGTTCAAACTCAACTTCGAGATCAAATTCAACTTCGAGATCGAACTCAACTTCGAGATCTAACTCAACTTTGAGATCAAAGTCAACTTCGAGATCAAACTCAACTTCAAGATCAACGTCAACTTCGAGATCAATCTCAACTTCGAGTCCAAAGTCAACTTTGAGATCAAAGTCAACTTCGAGTTCAAACTCATCTTAGAGATCAAATTCAACTTCGAGATCAATCTCAACTTCGAGTTCAAACACAGCTTCGAGTTCAAACTCAACTTCGAGATCAAATTCAACTTCGAGATCGAACTCAACTTCGAGATCGAACTCAACTTCGAGATCAAACTCAACTTTGAGATCAAACTCAACTTCGAGATCAAAGTCAACTTCGAGATCAAAGTCAACATCGATATCAAAGTCAACTTCGAGTTAAAACTCAACTTCAAGATCAACGTCAACTTCGAGTTCAAACTCAACTTCGAGATCAATGTCAACTTCGAGTTCAAAGTCGACTTCGAGTTCAAACTCAACTTCGAGATCAAAGTCAACTTCGAGATGTAACTCAACTTCAAGATCAACGTCAACTTCGAGTTCAAACACAACTTCGAGATCAATCTCAACTTCGAGTTCAAACTCTACTTTGAGATCAATGCCAACTTCGAGTTCAAAGTCAACTTTGAGTTCAAACTCTACTTCGAGATCAAAGTCAACTTCGAGATGTAACTCAACTTCAAGATCAACGTCAACTTCGAGTTCAAATTCAACTTCGAGTTCAAACTCAACTTCGAGATCGATGTCAACTTCGAGTTCAAACACAACTTCGAGTTCAAACTCAACTTCGAGTTCAAACTCAACTTCGAGTTCAAACACAACTTCGAGATCGAAGTCAACTTCGAGATCATAGTCAACTTCGAGATCACAGGCAACTTCAAGTTCAAAGTCAACTTCGAGTTTCATAGCGTCCCGCTTTTGAATTTTGGATATCTGGTCACCTTAATTATAAACCAAAATTGAAGAACCGCACCTGAATATCGTGCGACATTTATTTGAAAAGCAGAGAAGTTGTGAAAACATGAATTGGCGAGGCTGAGATCATCTCTAAAGGGCTCATGATTGGATTAGCGACCACTGCCCCACTTCTTGCTTCAACCTCTTGGGGTGGCAAACCGCGACCCTAGGACTTGTTCCCGTCCTTAACCTCTGGTCAAAGGTGCTAAAGGAATTACCTCCCCAGGCTCGGATTCGTGTGACGCCTTCTTCCCCGCAAACATTGGTTCAACTCAGAACATTGAACGAGTTGTGACAGCATGGAAAGTTGAATCGGCAAAAACCAAAACTGAGCCTCCAAATTCAAATTTTCGGGAAAGTAGTAATAATTACTAAATTTCGAAATTATTTCGATAGATGGTCACCGGGTAGTCTAGTGGTTAAGACATCAGCTTGCGGTTCAAAGGGTCTCGGGATCGGATATTGTGGATTAGGTTATTAGAATTTTTGCATAATTATCATTTACGGCCGAAAACCTTTCTTTCTTTCGGTTTAGAGGAGAGGAGCTCGCCTTATCAGCAAAATAGGGTCAATAGATCCAAGGACTCAGTGGAAGGGCAAAACTTATCGTGTTTACTTACGGTAACCTGATCGACAGTCGTTGTTCCTTTTGCACGATCCGCCTTCCAGCCGTACAATGGATGAGAAGCTTTTGTCTTAGCGGAGGGGCCTTCGGTTTTCGTCCATTAGAACCGATGAATGGCTACTGTTCGTCTTGAAGACGAAATAGGTTACGGTCCCGCTATTGAACTAAATCAATCTTCGAGAAGTTTCAATGGAAGGGTTATTTCTGCTTGCCACTATTTCACTCAGGGTATGGGTAGGTGCTAGCTACTTAATTTACGGTAACTTCAAATTAGGGAGTTTTCCACGCTATTGATGCGAGTTAATTACCTCGTAAATTGAACTTTTTTATATTGATCCGGATTTGAGGGATCAATAGGAATTGGTTTTTACTTCCATATTTACAGAGTAAATGGAAGTATTGTGATCGTCCTAAAATCGAGAATCGGAACGGAGCTTCAGAAAAAACTTTTTCTTATACACATTTACTCAGAATCACTTCCCGAACAAGTGTCTGTGTGTCCGTGTGTCCGTGTGTCCGTGTGTCCGTCTGTCCGTCTGTCCGTCTGTCTGTCTGTCCGTCTGTCCGTCTGTGGTCATTTACAAAAATGGCCATAACTCCCTCATTTCTCAACCTTTTTTCAAATTTCTTGAACTGAAATGTTTGTCTCGGCAAGACCTAACACCCTGTTTAATCGGAATTTGGATAACGCACAGTACTTCCGAGATATTTGCATTTTTAGTGTTTTCTATTTTATTTTTTTCCGGCCGCAAAAATGAACCGATTTGAGCGTTCTTGGTCTTAAAAACTTTGTTTTACCTTGCAGAATATGTGGATATTTTTTACGTTCCGAAAATGTGGCGTTTTTTCATTTTGAGCGAATTTTAAAATTTTAATACTGAATTTTTTGAAATTTTTGACCTAAACACTTTCAAAAGCAGTCAAAATATGATCAAATTGTGTCTCAATTTTACGTTTCAAAATATGGAAGTATTGTGTGTTATCTACGCACCACTGGTTTCGTAGGTACATGTTTTCCTAAACTTGACCAACGGAAATCCAGGATTCATTGCCCTGGTATACTTAATTGACTTTGGTTTTTTGGGTCTCCTGTAAAGTTGGGAAAACTGAGTTATAGGATGTTGCCGCTTAAGCGACGATATGCACAGTTTGATTTGATAAATACTCAAAATAATTTGCAAAATGCTGAATCAGGGCCGAGAAATTCTCCATTCGACTCGAGAATGCTATAACCAATCTCTTAATGCTTTCAAATATCTTATCACGGATTTTAGAATTTTTTCGCCATTTGGGCGATTGATTGCAGAAAGGCTCTGAGGGAAGGGACCAATATTAAAGGACGTTTGGGTCCCATTCTTGTCATCTCGGCAAACTTTTGAAGCCTCAGCTGGGGTCATTTCTTTCCACTTTGAGCCATCCGCCGCCGCAACTCCACCGCCAAAGAACTTGGAAGGCTGTTCACACGACTTCCATCAATACGCTTCGTAATTCCTTCTGTCAAAACTGCCAAACATTGTGAAGATTGGAAAAATATTCACTGACTTTGGATTTCCTGGGGACCTTTGAAATATTTTTGTTGTGGACGTTGATCTGCTTTTTGAGAATCGGCATTTTTTTTACGTAAAAAAGTTTATAAATTGACAAACAGTAAATTGGGAATGATAGAAAAATCTTAATTTTTCCCAAATCAAGGAGCTGAATTTGTGCTCAGTAGTTTGAATTTTCCCATTCAATCTACAGACTGCTTGCTGGAATACCGATGCACGTAATATATTATTTCGTTCTCAACCCGTTCGGTATATGCGTCGGTTTGCATACTCCCTCGTTAGCTTGGCGATTGTCCGTTCATGGAACTCAGTAAATCAACGTGCAGCAAAATCAACTCTTCGTTGAGGTCATTCAACAAATATCAGGTGTGAAGAAATAATAAACTATTACCGCTTTGGATTTGCATCGTTCTGCTTGCAAATTTGATTGAAACCTTTACGGACGAAGGTGCAATACTGGTGATTTCTATATGCAACAAAATTTTCGTTAAAATCAAAGGAATAAGGTTTTATCTACCTATAGAAAATTCTCGCATGATCTGGTCGATAACGACCACTCTTACGTCTAACCAGCAATTTAGAGGGCTGAATTTTTGCATGATTAGTGTGTGAATGAATTGTGCGCTATCTTGTTTCTTTTCCTTCCAACATTTTCGTGTAAGTAACTCCATGCGTTACTTCTCGCCCGGGACAATAAAATACGGAAATGAGTGGTAGGTATCATGAATATTCGTCTCATCAAATCAGCATAGGACTTATGCCATTCACGGAAAATGGTGATTACCAGCGAGTAGCGGACCTTATGAATAAGAAAATAGACTTTTAGCACGTTTGTTTCAAGTGGAAGAGTTTGAATTTTTCAAGCCATAGGGCGTAGGCAGTGAAGTCCCGGGAGGGTTGAAGTCTCAGACTTTGTCCAATTCATTTATTATTATTTTGCCACTGACTGTTCCATGGAACTAGAAAGGTTGAATTTCAAAACATCGTGTGCTTTCCAAGTACGACTGTATCATCCTTGAAATATCTCATTCAAGATTTTTTTACCATTTTTGTAACCATCTTGCAAGAACAAAGGCTACCTACAACTTGAAAATAATGGTTGTGTTTCATCAAATTCTAATGCCCAGAGAATTTGAAGATTGAAATCGTCCAACTATTATAGTTAGGTAGATACACCTTTTTTCTTTAATTTGAGGTACGGTTCGCACAAATTTTATTCGGTATAACTACCTATCTCACGTCAATTCACTACGTTGATTGATAATGATATTCTAATACCGTTACGCTTAAGGGGAACAGTTCAGATCAAACAGTCATTTTTCGACGTGGTCAGAATGAACGACGAACTCGCAGGGCAGTGGCGACGAAATGTAAAACTGGGGTCGAAAGAGTGAGCATCGAAAACAACTGCCATCTACTAAACTTTAGAAGGGAAGGAAATATGGAATGCGAGTCATGTCACGGGGCTGACGTAACGACCTTTATAGGCAGCATCTGCATTTTACGGATCACAAATACTGCCGTCATGGACGAAACCAACCAGTAAATTCCATGACTGGAATGCGTGTGAATGGAAGCGAAATGAAAATGAGGCACATTTCATGTCTGCGCATCTGAAGAAATGCAGAGATATTTTTGGATCCAGGGCTGAAATATTTGCTATTCAGTACCTATGAAATGTCGATTTCATAGGCTTGGAACTATTTCCAATGATGTATCCGGTGAATTTGTTTAGGAATCTGCGTTTTACGCATCTCAAACCGACCCAAAAGTCGCCTAATAGGTCATTTTTCCCACAAAGAAGAGAACGGGACGCATAAAACCCAAAATTTTTAATCAGTTACCGACCTATACAACAAATCAGGCCTGAAGGGGCCTGATGTCTTCGATTACGTATTGTTAATTGGATCCAAATATTTATGGGGACGTCTGATTACCTCATATTACAACGAACTTACAGGGAGCAATGTAGATAGATTAGTATTATGCTCCAAACTGAAAAACCATAGGTATTCACCAGGTCCTCCCAAAAATTACCTCCCTTTGATGAGAAACGAGCCATGCAAAAAAACGACGAATCGAAAGGAAGATGAAAGGGCTGGTTATTAGAGGGATCGTAAGAAGCCAAATGAAAAATGTACCTACGCTTGCCCACGCCAAAACAAAAGAGTTTACGCAGGAAAACTCGTCCAACCGGCTCAGGGGGACGAAACGAGATAGCTAGACTTTTTCGACGAACTTATCCTTCTCTTACAGCTCGAACGTGGGCGGGTCCAATTTTCTCCGACTTCGTGGAGATATTACCTCGAGATACGTTTATTTTCTATCGGGAATTAATTGAATGAACATTTCCCATCCCACCACAAACAATCGATTATTAGGATATATCATTACCATGTTCACTAAATTTTGTTGTAGAAGATTATCGGAAGATTTGATCATTACCTAGTAAGTTACTGTCAGATAGATACGAGTAGTTTCAAATGGGTTAACCTTCTGCAGAACGTAGCCACCAATAGAATTTGTGTGTCATGGAGAAATATTGTTTTAGCCATGGGCGCAGTCAAGGTTCCAAATTTTCTCGATTGTACTTGAATTTCCTCTGATTTCATCGTGATGAATCCCAAACTATAAAAAACACTGACACATTCCTCAATGCGTACCCATTGGCAGCTACTCCGACTCAATGACGAGGAGTCGGAAACGAAGTTAAAGAGCCCCTAGCTTATGCTATTACGACAAGTCGAATCCCAAGCCCTACGGCCACCCTGGGCACTCCTATTTTCGTCGAGCACCCTTTTTGGTTTCCAGACCAAAGGAGTTGATTGGATCCCGAAGGGACATCCCATGAGAAAAAGGAGACGTGGTCAGTATCGACTTTGCATTGCCCTCAGCCATCCCGGTGCATGCGGTCACCATAATGCAGTTACATCTCATTTTTTCCATCCCTTTCCAATGATCTGTCACATTCGTTTTGGGGGTTGGCGTTGCCAATAATTGGCCTTTCCCTCGAAAAGTTCTATGGCGGTACAGGCTCGCCTTCCAGAACAGAAATGCTAACCAAAACTCCAAATTATGTTTTATGACGCGTTCCCGTGTACTGATAAACCTAGTTGAGCACTATTCACTGATTTTTTCAAAATAAGGATGATTCTCAGGTATCAATACAATCCACAAATATCTTAGCTTAGGAGGGAAGTTGATGATGTGAGTTGAAAAATTGAGAGGCTCAATTTCAATCTTTCAATCTTTTAGGCAGGTCAAAAGTTACCTCTGGATCCCCTATTTCACAAAGAAAACACCGATGTTGAGAAAAGAAAGAATTGCGTCTGAAAACAAATTCTTTTTCACTCTTCCAAGCCCTTTTTATCCTGGATCTATCTTGCATCCTTCAGGCTCTCAGTTACTTTCGCTGCTTCTTGAAAGTACCCTTCAAGGTAATATGAGCTCTTCAACATTACTATCCTGCAAGCCAGGAGGGGCAGGTCGGCCTATCTATACCCGCACCATCTTTATTCTGCTATTAGGTACTTAATTTAAAAAATTGAAAAAAACGATAAGTACCTAGGTAGGGTAAAGGCACCAATTGCTGACACCACCCCAATTACTGACACATGCTCATTCAACCTTAAAAAATAAGCGCTTCAGGCACCCTGGGAATTCGAAATTGGCGCAAAGTAAATGCCACAATGACTGGCTACCAATTCCAGCCAAAATCTTGTCAGAATTGATGATAATTAGTTCAGAAACAAGGTTTTATCATCAGTCTTACATTTGCTTTCGAAATCGTTAGTGGTTTTGCTAAGGAGGCAAGTCGCTATTTCGTCTATTATAACCGTTTCATCTTTGTTTCTACATGGAATTTTTTTTCACCGCTCCAATATTGATTTTTGATAGTAAGAATACACCATTCCGGCACAAACGACAGATAAAACATTGTTTGTTGTGGTGTTAGGAATTGGGTATCCAGAGATGTGACTTTACCCAATTACTGATACTTGTGTTAGTAATCGATAAGTAATGAAGAAGACGAGTTGGAGAAAGACAAAACGCCGTTGAACTCAAGACAAAACGCCATTGAAATCCAAACTGTAAGAGAGGGCGACTACATAACCACATTTATGGCAACTGAACACAAGAACTGATGTCAGCAGATCAGGGGCTGGGTCACCGTAAGAAAACTGCCTCTTTTGCCGAGCTTTCGATGCATTGTAACACCTTCATCAGGGCCTATAAAAATCTCTTGAATTTTAGATATTCTTTGCGATGTCGCTGTAGAGTTTGTAGCAGCTTTAGCCTACAAAAATTCTTCTCTACCAACCAAGCCATTACTCATCAATGGTGGCAAGGTGGTTGCTTTATTAGATACTGGAGCTTCAATTAGTCTCATAAACTCTGATATAGCTATTAGAAATCGATGGCCAAGGTCATCAGAGCAATGCAGTGTCAGGAGTTTTGAAGGAAAATCACATCAGATCTCAGAATTCGTTAAGGCCACTATAAAACTGAACGAAAAGACTGAGCAAGAAAAACTCTTCATTGTAGACCAATTGCCGTAAGGTATGAACTGGTTGGCCTACTCTACAAAAATTTGGATTTAGCCTCTCGACCAAAAGTGGTATTCAGCCCTGATTCAGGAGGTCACGATGGATTTCTACGAACATACCTCAAACTAAAAACCCGTTTCTATTGGCCTAGGATGAAGCAACAAATTTTTGATTACGTCAAAAGTTGTCAACAATGAAAAATTTCAAAATTCAAGTTCAGGCCGAAACCGGATACCTACTATGATTATTCCTGAAGCATCCTCGCTACCATTTGAACATATTCATCTAGATTTCGGGGAATTCTCAAAGAAGAAGGAGGGACAGAGAGCTACAAAAACTAAGAAAATATAAAGAACGAATGAAAAAATACTTCGATCGTCGTCATGCTCGTTTGAAACATACGTTTCAAGAGGGGGACATGATTTTAGTAAAAAGCAATCCTCAGTGCGGAGAAACTAATGCGGCTGGCCCCTTCGGGATAAAATAAATTATCTACTTCGATGGATTCCTTAAGTCCATTCATTATGAGGACGAATCGGGGAACGAGAAAAAAGCTGCATTGAAGAACTTGTAGCAATTCCACAACAGGAGCAGAGGTATTTTCAAAAGTGGGGCGAAATGTAACAAGCCTAGAAATCAGTAATCATAGTTACCCTATCAAAAATCAACAATCTTTAGAAATAAATCAGTTTGCTTTCGTCTTTTGAAATGACTTAAGATTCCCAATCGTAATTTGTAAGAAAATTACACTAGATATTCAAATACTCGATATACTTGGTATTCGAATCATCGAATACTTGATATTCGAACATTCGAATACATGATATTCGAATATTCGAATACATGATATTCGAATATTCAAATAGTTGATATTCGAATATTCGAATACTTGATATTCGAATATTCGAATACTTGATATTCGAATATTCGAATAGTTGATATTCGAATATTCGAATAGTTGATATTCGAATATTCGAATAGTTGATATTCGAATACTTGATATTCGGATAGTTGATATTCGAATATTCGAATAGTTGATATTCGAATAGTTGATATTCGAATATTCGGATAGTTGATATTCGAATATTCGAATAGTTGATATTCGAATATTCGAATAGTTGATATTCGAATATTCGAATAGTTGATATTCGAATATTCGAATACTTGATATTCGAATATTCGAATACTTGATATTCGATCATTCGAATACTTGATATTCGAATATTCGCATGGTTGATATTTGAATATTCGAATCGTTGGTATTTGAATAGTTGATATTCGAATATTTGAATAGTTGATATTCCAATATTCGAATACTTGATATTCGAATATTCTATACTCTATAGTTGATATTCGAATATTCGAATAGTTGATATTCTAATATTTGAATAGTTGATATTTGAATATTCGAATACTTGATATTCGAATATTCGAATAGTTGGTATTCGAATATTCGAATAGTTGATGTTCGAATATTCGAATAGTTGATATTCAAATACTTGATATTCGAAAATTCAAATAGTTGATATTCGAATATTCGAATAGTTGATATTCGAATAGTTGATATTCAAATATTCGGACGGTTGATATTCGAATAGTTGATATTCGAATATTCGAATACTTGATATTCGAATATTCAAATAGTTGATATTCGAATATTCAAATAGTTGATATTCGAATATTCGAATACTTGATATTCGAATATTCGAATACTTGATATTCGAATATTCGAATAGTTGATATTCGAATATTCGAATAGTTGATATTCGAATACTTGATATTCGAATATTCGAATAATTGATATTCGAATAATTGATATTCGAATATTCGAATAGTTTTTATTCGAATATTCGAATACTTGATATTCGAATATCAACCATTCAAATATTCGAATATCAACTATTCGAATACTTGATATTCGAATATTTGAATACTTGATATTCGAATATTCGAATACTTGATATTCGAATATTCGAATACTTGATATTCGAATATTCAAATAGTTGATATTCGAATAGTTAATATTCGAATATTCGAATAGTTGATATTCGAATATTCGAATAGTTGATATTCGAATATTCGAATAGTTGATATTCGAATATTCGAATACTTGATATTCGAATATTCGAATACTTGATATTCGAATATTCGAATAGTTGGTATTCGAACACTTGATATTCGAAGATTCGAATAATTGATATTCGAATAATTGATATTCGAATATTCGAATAGTTTTTATTCGAATATTCGAATAGTTGATATTCGAATATTCGAATAGTTGATATTCGAATATTCGAATACTTGATATTCGAATACTTGATATTCGAATATTCGAATAGTTGATATTCGAATATTCGAATACTTGATATTCGAATATTCGAATACTTGATATTCGAATATTTGAATTCTTGCTATTCGAATATTCGAATACTTGATATTCGAATATCAACCATTCAAATATTCGAATATCAACTATTCGAATACTTGATATTCGAATATTTGAATACTTGATATTCGAATATTCGAATACTTGATATTCGAATATTCGAATACTTGATATTCGAATATTCAAATAGTTGATATTCGAATAGTTAATATTCGAATATTCGAATAGTTGATATTCGAATATTCGAATAGTTGATATTCGAATATTCGAATAGTTGATATTCGAATATTCGAATACTTGATATTCGAATATTCGAATACTTGATATTCGAATATTCGAATAGTTGATATTCGAATACTTGATATTCGAATATTCGAATAATTGATATTCGAATAATTGATATTCGAATATTCGAATAGTTTTTATTCGAATATTCGAATAGTTGATATTCGAATATTCGAATAGTTGATATTTGAATATTCGAATAGTTGATATTCGAATATTCGAATAGTTGATATTCGAATATTCGAATACTTGATATTCGAATATTTGAATAGTGGATATTCGAATATTCGAATAGTTGATATTCGAATATTCAAATACTTGATATTCGAATATTCGAATACTTGATATTCGAATAGTTGATATTCGAATAGTTGATATTCAAATATTTGAATAGTTGATATTCGAATATTCGAATACATGATATTCGAATATTCGAATACTTGATATTCGAATACTTGATATTCAAATATTCGAATAGTTGATATTCGAATATTCAAATAGTTGATATTCGAATATTCAAATAGTTGATATTCGAATATTCGAATAGTTGATATTCGAATATTCGAATAGTTGATATTCGAATATTCGAATAGTTGATATTCGAATACTTGATATTCGAATATTCGGATAGTTGATATTCGAATATTCGAGTAGTTGATATTCGAATATTCGAATACTTGATATTCGAATATTTGAATACTTGATTATCGAATATTCGAATAGTTGATATTCGAATATTCGAATGGTTGATATTCGAATATTCGAATCGTTGGTATTTGAATAGTTGATATTCGAATATTTGAATAGTTGATATTCCAATATTCGAATACTTGATATTCGAATATTCGAATAATTGATATTTGAATATTTGAATATATTCGAATATTCGAATATCAATTATTCGAATATTCTATACTCTATAGATGATATTCGAATATTCGAATAGTTGATATTCGAATATTCGAATGGTTGATATTCGAATATTCGAATAGTTGATATTCGAATAGTTGATATTCAAATATTTGGACAGTTGATATTCGAATATTCGAATACTTGATATTCGAATATTTGAATACTTGCTATTCGAATATTCGAATACTTGATATTCGAATATTCGAATACTTGATATTCGAATAATCAAATAGTTGATATTCGAATAGTTAATATTCGAAAATTCGAATAGTTGATATTCGAATATTCGAATACTTGATATTCGAATATTAGAATAGTTGATATTCGAATATTCGAATAGTTGATATTCGAATACTTGATATTCGAATATTCGAATAATTAATATTCGAATATTCGAATAGTTTTTATTCGAATATTCGAATAGTTGATATTCGAATATTCGAATACTTGATATTCGAATATTCGAATACTTGATATTCGAATATTCGAATACTTGATATTCGAATATTCGAATAGTTGTTATTCGAATATTCGAATACTTGATATTCGAATATTCAAAATAGTTGATATTCGAATATTCGAATAGTTGATATTCGAATATTCGAATAGTTGATATTCGAATATTCGAATACTTGATATTCGAATATTCGAATACTTGATATTCGAATATCAACCATTCAAATATTCGAATATCAACTATTCGAATACTTGATATTCGAATATTCGAATAGTTGATATTCGAATATTCGAATACTTGATATTCGAATATTCGAATAGTTGATATTCGAATAGTTGATATTCGAACACTTGATATTCGAATATTCGAATAATTGATATTCGAATAATTGATATTCGAATTTTCGAATAGTTTTTATTCGAATTTTCGAATAGTTTTTATTCGAATATTCAAATAGTTGATATTCGAATATTCGAATAGTTGATATTCGAATATTCGAATACTTGATATTCGAATAGTTGATATTCGAATAGTTGATATTCGAATAGTTGATATTCAAATATTTGAATAGTTGATATTCGGATATTCGAATACATGATATTCGAATATTCAAATAGTTGATATTCGAATATTCGAATACTTGATATTCGAATACTTGATATTCAAATATTCGAATAGTTGATATTCGAATATTCAAATAGTTGATATTCGAATATTCAAATAGTTGTTATTCGAATATTCGAATAGTGGATATTCGAATATTTGAATTGTTGATATTCGAATATTCAAATACTTGATATTCGAATATTCGAATACTTGATATTCGAATAGTTGATATTCGAATAGTTGATATTCAATTATTTGAATAGTTGATATTCGAATATTCGAATACATGATTTCGAATATTCAAATAGTTGATATTCGAATATTCGAATACTTGATATTCAATACTTGATGTACAAATATTCGAATAGTTGATATTCGAATATTCGAATAGTTGATATTCGAATATTCAAATAGTTGATATTCGAATATTCGAATAGTTGATATTCGAATATTCGAATAGTTGATATTCGAATATTCGAATAGTTGATATTCGAATACTTGATATTCGAATATTCAGATAGTTGATATTCGAATATTCGAATAGTTGATATTCGAATATTCGAATACTTGATATTCGAATATTTTTGAATACTTGATTATCGAATATTCGAATAGTTGATATTCGAATATTCGAATGGTTGATATTCGAATATTCGAATCGTTGGTATTTGAATAGTTGATATTCGAATATTCGAATAGTTGATATTCCAATATTCGAATACTTGATATTCGAATATTCGAATAATTGATATTTGAATATTTGAATATATTCGAATATTCGAATATCAATTATTCGAATATTCTATACTCTATAGATGATATTCGAATATTCGAATAGTTGATATTCGAATACTTGATATTTGAATATTCGAATAGTTGATATTCGAATATTCGAATGGTTGATATTCGAATATTCGAATAGTTGATATTCGAATAGTTGATATTCAAATATTTGGACAGTTGATATTCGAATATTCGAATACTTGCTATTCGAATATTTGAATTCTTGCTATTCGAATATTCGAATACTTGATATTCGAATATTCGAATACTTGATATTCGAATATTCAAATAGTTGATATTCGAATAGTTAATATTCGAAAATTCGAATAGTTGATATTCGAATATTCGAATACTTGATATTCGAATATTAGAATAGTTGATATTCGAATATTCGAATAGTTGATATTCGAATATTCGAATAGTTGATATTTGAATACTTGATATTCGAATATTCGAATAATTGATATTCGAATATTCGAATAGTTTTTATTCGGATATTCGAATAGTTGAAATTCGAATATTCGAATAGTTGATATTTGAATATTCGAATACTTGATATTCGAATATTCGAATACTTGATATTCGAATATTCGAATAGTTGTCATTCGAATATTCGAATACTTGATATTCGAATATTCAAAATAGTTGATATTCGAATATTCGAATAGTTGATATTCGAATATTCGAATAGTTGATATTCGAATATTCGAATACTTGATATTCGAATATTCGAATACTTGATATTCGAATATCAACCATTCAAATATTCGAATATCAACTATTCGAATACTTGATATTCGAATATTCGAATAGTTGATATTCGAATATTCGAATACTTGATATTCGAATATTCGAATAGTTGATATTCGAATAGTTGATATTCGAACACTTGATATTCGAATATTCGAATAATTGATATTCGAATAATTGATATTCGAATTTTCGAATAGTTTTTATTCGAATTTTCGAATAGTTTTTATTCGAATATTCAAATAGTTGATATTCGAATATTCGAATAGTTGATATTCGAATATTCGAATACTTGATATTCGAATAGTTGATATTCGAATAGTTGATATTCAAATATTTGAATAGTTGATATTCGAATATTCGAATACATGATATTCGAATATTCAAATAGTTGATATTCGAATATTCGAATACTTGATATTCGAATACTTGATATTCAAATATTCGAATAGTTGATATTCGAATATTGGAATACTTGATATTCGAATATTCAAATACTTGATATTCAAATAGTTAATATTCGAATATTTGAATGCTTGATATTCGAATATTCGAATACAATATATTCGAATATTCTAATACTTGATATTCGAATAGTTGATATTGGAATACTTGATATTCAAATATTTGAATAGTTGATATTTGAATTTTCGAATACTTGATATTCGAATATTTGAATAGTTGATATTCGAATATTCGAATAGTTGATATGCGAATAATTCGAATAGTTGATATTCGAATATTCAAATAGTTGATATTCGAATATTCAAATAGTTGTTATTCGAATATTCGAATAGTTGATATTCGAATATTCGAATAGTTGATATTCGAATATTCGAATAGTTGATATTCGAATACTTGATATTCGAATATTCAGATAGTTGATATTCGAATATTCGAATAGTTGATATTCGAATATTCGAATACTTGATATTCGAATATTTTTGAATACTTGATTATCGAATATTCGAATAGTTGATATTCGAATATTCGAATGGTTGATATTCGAATATTCGAATCGTTGGTATTTGAATAGTTGATATTCGAATATTCGAATAGTTGATATTCCAATATTCGAATACTTGATATTCGAATATTCGAATAATTGATATTTGAATATTTGAATATATTCGAATATTCGAATATCAATTATTCGAATATTCTATACTCTATAGATGATATTCGAATATTCGAATAGTTGATATTCGAATACTTGATATTTGAATATTCGAATAGTTGATATTCGAATATTCGAATGGTTGATATTCGAATATTCGAATAGTTGATATTCGAATAGTTGATATTCAAATATTTGGACAGTTGATATTCGAATATTCGAATACTTGCTATTCGAATATTTGAATTCTTGCTATTCGAATATTCGAATACTTGATATTCGAATATTCGAATACTTGATATTCGAATATTCAAATAGTTGATATTCGAATAGTTAATATTCGAAAATTCGAATAGTTGATATTCGAATATTCGAATATTCGAATATTCTAATATTCGAATATCAAGTATTCGAATATTCGAATATCAACTATTCGAATTTTCGAATATTAACTATTCGAATATCAACTATTTGAATATTCGAATATCAAGTATTCGAATATTCGAATATCAAGTATTCGAATATTCGAATAGCAAGAATTCAAATATTCGAATAGCAAGTATTCGAATATTCGAATATCAACTGTCCAAATATTTGAATATCAACTATTCGAATATCAACTATTCGAACATTCGAATTCGAATATTAGAATAGTTGATATTCGAATAGTTGATATTCGAATATTCGAATAGTTGATATTTGAATACTTGATATTCGAATATTCGAATAATTGATATTCGAATATTCGAATAGTTTTTATTCGGATATTCGAATAGTTGAAATTCGAATATTCAAATAGTTGATATTTGAATATTCGAATACTTGATATTCGAATATTCGAATACTTGATATTCGAATATTCGAATAGTTGTCATTCGAATATTCGAATACTTGATATTCGAATATTCAAAATAGTTGATATTCGAATATTCGAATAGTTGATATTCGAATATTCGAATAGTTGATATTCGAATATTCGAATACTTGATATTCGAATATTCGAATACTTGATATTCGAATATCAACCATTCAAATATTCGAATATCAACTATTCGAATACTTGATATTCGAATATTCGAATAGTTGATATTCGAATATTCGAATACTTGATATTCGAATATTCGAATAGTTGATATTCGAATAGTTGATATTCGAACACTTGATATTCGAATATTCGAATAATTGATATTCGAATAATTGATATTCGAATTTTCGAATAGTTTTTATTCGAATTTTCGAATAGTTTTTATTCGAATATTCAAATAGTTGATATTCGAATATTCGAATAGTTGATATTCGAATATTCGAATACTTGATATTCGAATACTTGATATTCGAATATTCGAGTAGTTGATATTCGAATATTCGAATACTTGATATTCGAATATTTGAATAGTGGATATTCGAATATTCGAATAGTTGATATTCGAATATTCAAATACTTGATATTCGAATATTCGAATACTTGATATTCGAATAGTTGATATTCGAATATTTGATATTCAAATATTTGAATAGTTGATATTCGAATATTCGAATACATGATATTCGAATATTCAAATAGTTGATATTCGAATATTCGAATACTTGATATTCAATACTTGACATTTAAATATTCGAATAGAGTATATTCGAATATTCGAATAGTTGATATCCGAATATTCAAATAGTTGATATTCGAATATTCGAATAGTTGATATTCGAATATTCGAATAGTTGATATTCGAATACTTGATATTCGAATATTCGGATAGTTGATATTCGAATATTCGAGTAGTTGATATTCGAATATTCGAATACTTGATATTCGAATATTCGAATACTTGATATTCGAATATTCGAATACTTGATATTTGAATATTTGAATACTTGATTATCGAATATTCGAATAGTTGATATTCGAATTTTTCAAATGGTTGATATTCGAATATTCGAATCGTTGGTATTCGAATATTTGAATAGTTGATATTCCAATATTCGAATACTTGATATTCGAATATTCGAATAGTTGATATTCGAATATTCGAATAGGTAATATTCGAATATTCGAATATTCGAATAGTTGATATTCGAATATTCGAATACTTGATATTCAAATATTCGAATAATTGATATTCAAATGTTCGAATAGTTGATATTCGAATATTCAAATATTTGATATTCGAATACTTGATATTCGAATATTCGAATAGTTGATATTCGAATATTCGAATGGTTGATATTTGAATATTCGAATCGTTGGTATTTGAATAGTTGATATTCGAATATTTGAATAGTTGATATTCCAATATTCGAATACTTGATATTCGAATATTCTATACTCTATAGTTGATATTCGAATATTCGAATAGTTGATATTCTAATATTTGAATAGTTGATATTTGAATATTCGAATACTTGATATTCGAATATTCGAATAGTTGGTATTCGAATATTCGAATAGTTGATGTTCGAATATTCGAATAGTTGATATTCAAATACTTGATATTCGAAAATTCGAATAGTTGATATTCGAATATTCGAATAGTTGATATTCGAATAGTTGATATTCAAATATTCGGACGGTTGATATTCGAATATTCGAATAGTTGATATTCGAATATTCGAATACTTGATATTCGAATATTCAAATAGTTGATATTCGAATAGTTGATATTCGAATATTCGAATACTTGATATTCGAATATTCGAATACTTGATATTCGAATATTCGAATACTTGATATTCAAATATTCGAATAGTTGATATTCGAATATTTGAATAGTTGATATTCGAATTTTCGAATAGTTGATATTTGAATATTCGAATACTTGATATTGGAATATTCGAATACTTGATATTCGAATATTCGAATAGTTGTCATTCGAATATTCGAATACTTGATATTCGAATATTCAAAATAGTTGATATTCGAATATTCGAATAGTTGATATTCGAATATTCGAATACTTGATATTCGAATATTCGAATACTTGATATTCGAATATTCGAATACTTGATATTCGAATATTCGAATACTTGATATTCGAATATCAACCATTCAAATAGTTGATATTCGAATATTCGAATAGTTGATATTCGAACATTCGAATAGTTGATATTCGAATATTCGAATAGTTGATATTCGAATATTCGAATACTTGATGTTCGAATATTCGAATACTTGATATTCGAATATTCGAATAGTTAATATTCGAATATTCGAATAGTTGATATTCGAATATTCGAATAGGTTATATTCGAATATTTGAATAGGTAATATTCGAATATTTGAATAGTTGATATTCGAATATTCGAATACTTGATATTCAAATATTCGAATAATTGATATTCAAATATTCGAATAGTTGATATTCGAATATTCAAATATTTGATATTCGAATACTTGATATTCGAATATTCGAATAGTTGATATTCGAATATTCGAATGGTTGATATTTGAATATTCGAATCGTTGGTATTTGAATAGTTGATATTCGAATATTTGAATAGTTGATATTCCAATATTCGAATACTTGATATTCGAATATTCTATACTCTATAGTTGATATTCGAATATTCGAATAGTTGATATTCTAATATTTGAATAGTTGATATTTGAATATTCGAATACTTGATATTCGAATATTCGAATAGTTGATATTCAAATACTTGATATTCGAAAATTCAAATAGTTAATATTCGAATAGTTGATATTCGAATAGTTGATATTCAAATATTCGGACGGTTGATATTCGAATATTCGAATAGTTGATATTCGAATATTCGAATACTTGATATTCGAATATTCAAATAGTTGATATTCGAATAGTTGATATTCGAATATTCGAATACTTGATATTCGAACATTCGAATACTTCATATTCGAATATTCGAATAGTTGATAATCGAATATTCGAATAGTTTTTATTCGGATATTCGAATAGTTGATATTCGAATATTCGAATAGTTGATATTTGAATATTTGAATACTTGATATTCGAATATTCGAATACTTGATATTCGAATATTCAAAATAGTTGATATTCGAATATTCGAATAGTTGATATTCGAATATTCGAATACTTGATATTCGAATATTCGAATACTTGATATTCGAATATTCGAATACTTGATATTCGAATATCAACCATTCAAATATTCGAATATCAACTATTCGAATACTTGATATTCGAATATTCGAATAGTTGATATTCGAATATTCGAATACTTGATATTCGAATATTCGAATAGTTGATATTCGAATAGTTGATATTCGAACACTTGATATTCGAATATTCGAAAAATTGATATTCGAATAATTGATATTCGAATATTCGAATAGTTTTTATTCGAATATTCAAATAGTTGATATTCGAATATTCGAATAGTTGATATTCGAATATTCGAATACTTGATATTCAAATACTTGATATTCGAATAGTTGATATTCGAATAGTTGATATTCAAATATTTGAATAGTTGATATTCGAATATTCGAATACATGATATTCGAATATTCAAATAGTTGATATTCGAATATTCGAATACTTGATATTCAATACTTGATATTCAAATATTCGACTAGTTGATATTCGAATATTCGAATAGTTGATATTCGAATTTTCGAATAGTTGATATTCGAATACTTGATATTCGAATATTCGGATAGTGTATATTCGAATATTCGAGTAGTTGATATTCGAATATTCGAATACTTGATAGTCGAATATTCGAATACTTGATATTCGAATATTCGAATACTTGATATTCGAATATTTGAATACTTGATTATCGAATATTCGAATAGTTGATATTCGAATTTTTCAAATGGTTGATATTCGAATATTCGAATCGTTGGTATTTGAATAGTTGATATTCGAATATTTGAATAGTTGATATTCCAATATTCGAATACTTGATATTCGAATATTCGAATAATTGATATTCGAATATTTGAATATATTCGAATATTCGAATATCAATTATTCGAATATTCTATACTCTATAGATGATATTCGAATATTCGAATAGTTGATATTCGAATAGTTGATATTCTAATATTCGAATAGTTGATATTTGAATATTCGAATACTTGATATTCAAATATTCGAATAGTTGGTATTCGAATGTTCGAATAGTTGATATTCGAATATTCGAATAGTTGATATTCAAATACTTGATATTCGAATATTCGAATAGTTGATATTCGAATATTCGAATAGTTAATATTCGAATAGTTGATATTCGAATATTCGAATACTTGATATTCGAATATCAACTATTCGAATATCAACTATTCGAATACTTGATATTCGAATATTTGAATACTTGATATTCGAATATTCGAATACTTGATATTCGAATACTTGATATTCGAATATTCGAATAGTTGATATTCGAATATTCGAATAGTTGATATTCGAATATTCGAATACTTGATATTCGAATAGTTGATGTTCGAAAATTCGAATAGTTGATATTCAAATATTTGAATAGTTGATATTCGAATATTCGAATACTTGATATTCGAAAATTCGAATAGTTGATATTCGAATATTCGAATAGTTGATATTCGAATATTCGAATAGTTGATATTTGAATATTCGAATACATGATATTCGAATATTCGAATAGTTGATGTTCGAATATTCGAATAGTTGATATTCAAATACTTGATATTCGAAAATTCAAATAGTTGATATTCGAATATTCAAATAGTTGATATTCGAATAGTTGATATTCAAATATTCGGACGGTTGATATTCGAATATTCGAATAGTTGATATTCGAATATTCGAATACTTGATATTCGAATATTCAAATAGTTGATATTCGAATAGTTGATATTCGAATATTCGAATACTTGATATTCGAATATTCGAATACTTGATATTCGAATATTCGAATACTTGATATTCGAATATTCGAATAGTTGATATTCGAATATTCGAATAGTTGATATTCGAACACTTGATATTCGAATAATTGATATTCGAATAATTGATATTCGAATATTCGAATAGTTTTTATTCGAATATTCGAATAGTTGATATTCGAATATTCGAATAGTTGATATTCGAATATTCGAATACTTGATATTCGAATACTTGATATTCGAATATTCGAGTAGTTGATATTCGAATATTCGAATACTTGATATTCGAATATTTGAATAGTGGATATTCGAATATTCGAATAGTTGATATTCGATTATTCAAATACTTGATATTCGAATAGTTGATATTCAAATAGTTGATATTCAAATATTTGAATAGTTGACATTTGAATATTCGAATACATGATATTCGAATATTCAAATAGTTGATATTCGAATATTCGAATACTTGATATTCAATACTTGATATTCAAATATTCGAATAGTTGATATTCGAATATTCGAATAGTTGATATTCGAATATTCAAATAGTTGATATTCGAATATTCGAATAGTTGATATTCGAATATTCGAATAGTTGATATTCGAATACTTGATATTCGAATATTCGAATAGTTGATATTCGAATATTCGAATACTTGATATTCGAATATTCGAATACTTGATATTCGAATATTCGAATACTTGATATTCGAATATTTGAATATTCGAATATTCGAATAGTTGATATTCGAATAATTGATATTTGAATACTTGATATTCGAATATTTGAATAGTTGATATTCGAATATTCGAATTGTTGATATTCGAATATTTGAATAGTTGATATTCGCATATTCGAATACTTGATATTCGAATATTCGAATAGTTTATATTCGAATATTCGAATAGTTGATATTCGAATATTCGAATAGTTGATATTCGAATATTCGAATAGTTGATATTCGAACATTCGAATAGTTGATATTCGAATATTCGAATAGTTGATATTCGAATACTCGAATACTTGATGTTCGAATATTCGAATAATTGATATTCGAATATTCGAATAGTTGATATTCGAATATTCGAATAGTTGATATTCGAATATTCGAATAGGTAATATTCGAATATTTGAATAGTTGATATTCGAATATTTGAATACTTGATATTCAAATATTCGAATAATTGATATTCAAATATTCGAATAGTTGATATTCGAATATTCAAATATTTGATATTCGAATAGTTGATATTCGAATATTTGAATAGTTGATATTAGAAAATTCTAAAAGTTGATATTCGAATATTCAAATAGTTGATGTTCGAATATTCGAATAGTTGATATTCGAATTGTTGATATTCGAACATTCAAATACTTGGTTTTCGAATATTCGAATAGTTGATATTCGAATATTCGAATACTTGATATTCGAATACTTGATATTCGAATATCCGAATACTTGATATTCGAATATTAGAATAGATGATATTCGAATATTCGAATAGTTGATATTCGAATATTCGAATACTTGATATTCGAATATTCGAATACTTGATATTCGAATAGTTGTAATCGAATATTCGAATAGTTGATATTCGAATATTCGAATACTTGTTTTTGAATATTCGAGTAGTTGGTATTCGAATAATCGAATAGTTGATATTTGATTATTCGAATACTTGATAATCGAATATTTGATATTGGATATTCAAATACCTGATATTCGAATATTCGAATACTTGATATTCGAATAGTTGATATTCGAATATTCGAATAGTTGATATTCGAATATTCAAATACATGACATTCGAATATTCGAATACTTGATATTCGAATATTCGAATACTTGATATTGGAATATTCGAATACTTGATATTCGAATATTCGAATACTTGATGTTTGAATATTCGAATACATGATATTTAATTATTCGAATACTTGATATTCGAATATTCGAATAGTTGAAATTCGAATATTTCATATTCGAATATTTGATATTCGAATATTCGAATAGTTGATATTCGAATATTCGAATACTTGATATTCGAATATTCGAATAGTTGATATTCGAATATTCAAATACTTGATATTCGAATAATTGATATGCGAGTACTTGATATTTGAACATTCGAATATTGGAATACTTGATATTCGAATATTCAAATAGTTGATATTCGAATATTTGAATAGTTGATATTCGAATATTCGAATAGTTGATATTCGAATATTCGAATAGTTGATATTCGAATATTCGAATACTTGATATTCGAATAGTTGATATTCGAATATTCGAATACTTGATATTCGAATAGTTGATATTCGAAAATTCGAATACTTGATATTCGAATATTCGAGTAGTTGATATTCGAATAGTTGATATTCGAATATTCGAATACTTGATATTCGAATAGTTGATATTCGAATATTCGAATACTTGATATTCGAATAGTTGATATTCGAATATTCAAATACATGACATTCGAATATTCGAATACTTGATGTTCGAATATTCGAATACTTGATATTCGATTATTCGAATACTTGATATTCGAATATTCGAATAGTCAAAATTCGAATATTTCATATTCGAATATTTGATATTCGAATATTTCATATTCGAATATTTGATATTCGAATATTCGAATAGTATATTTTCGAATATTCGAAAACTTGATATTCGAATATTCGAATAGTTGATATTCGAATATTCAAATACTTGATATTCGAATAATTGATATGCGAGTACTTGATATTCGAACATTCGAATAGTTGATATTCGAATATTGGAATACTTGATATTAGAATATTTGAATACTTGATATTCGAATATTCGAATTGTTTATATTCAAATATTCGAATACTTGATATTCGAATATTAGAATACTTGATATTCGAATATTCGAATAGTTGATATTTGAATGTTCGAATACTTGATATTCGAATAGTTGATATTCGAATAGTTCATATTCGAATAGTTCATATTCGAATATTCGAATACTTGTTATTCGAATATTCGAATAGTTGATATTCGAATATTCGAATACTTGATATTCGAATAGTTGATATTCGAATATTCGAATACTTGTTATTCGAATATTCGAATACTTGATCTTCGAATACTTGATATTCGAATACTTGATATTCGAATACTTGATATTCGAATATTCGAATAGTTGATATTCGAATATTCGAATAGTTGATATTCGAATATTTGAATACTTGATATTCGAATATTCGAATTGTTGATACCTATTCGAATACTTGTTATTCGAATATTCGAATAGTTGATATTCGAATATTCGAATACTTGATGTTTGAATATTCGAATAGTTGATATTCAAATGTTCGAATACTTGATATTCGAATACTTGATATTCGAATATTCGAATACTTGATATTCGAAATTACCTTGCGCCAATCCAACAAACTGCAGGAAATCAAAATAAAATAGAGAAGAGAGAAAATGACCGATGTTGTAATGTGATGAATTCGAATTTCGGCTGAAAACACTCCCTCCCAGATAAATTTTGAAAATCCCAATGAGAAGGACGTTTAGCTCTCATCTTAGTATACTTGGATCATGGGCTGCATTGAAAAATAGGGTTTCTTTGCATTGATTCACGTTTTTGTTCGAATAAGGTTGAAATTCGTCGATACAGAAGTACCGATAAATTAGTCAACTGGAAAAATGCTAGAATTGACGAAAGATGATTTCTGACTGAAATGCATTGTTTTGAAAAGTTGTACGATGTAGTCATCAAGCAGTTAACTGCTCTTCCTGTGAGATAAGTTCAATGAACATCCTCGAGTACGGAATGAAGTCAGTCGTTACCCGCATTGAGCTCCTGGTAACGGTGGTGAGCCTAATGGGCAAAGTTTGTATGATAACGGCCCATTCCAGTCCAAAATGACTCGATTTCTCGGTAGTTGATAGGACTTTTGCTGGACGGTTGGCTATTTCAGGGAAAAAGTGACGTTAGGAGTTCAAGAGCGAGTTTGTGCTAGGTATGAAATCGCAGTTATCTAACTTGCAGGTTACTAAAGTCGGCCACACACTATCCCATTGCTGGCAGGGGGAACATGGGAACGTGGCTTGGGAATCACAATTAAATTTATTGGGTTCAAAGCCGACGCCATCTCAACCAATCACACCAATGCATTTATTTATCCCCCTCCGCAACCTTTATGAAGTCCAATTATTTGACAGCCAAAACCATTCAGAAATATTACCAGTTAATCAGGGGAACAAGAAACGATGGCGACAACCGAGGGAATGGCAAGCAATTTCCTCGTGTGGCAGGTTCAAACTTTAAACTCGCGTAGTTAGGTGATGTGTTCGGTAGGTGTACCTCTTCGCTAGCACGTGAAGTCGAACGAGTTAACGAAGTTGGCAACGGAAGCACTGCCAATCTCAACTTAGCAGATAACGTCTTTTGTCCCGGCAAAGCTCCACTTTCCCCTGTACCCGCGACCTCATGCTCCACTGCGGGCTAGATCAGTTTTACTTTTTTCCCTCTCTTTTTCAAACATTTTTCTTGTCCACCAGGACGGCAAGATGGCTCCCGAGGGAACTCTTCGAAGTTAACAAACGACAAGCGTGTGAAACCCCCTCCGCCGAGGCGGGTCGCTCATTTGCTTTTAGGTTACTTGTATTAGGACCAAGGAATACCTACTTCTGACAGGTCAATCGAGTTTTGAAGCTGTTAACTAATAGCGTAAATTATGACTATCTGATCATCGTAGGACGTTTCAACATTGCAGTTACTTGGCGTAAAGATTCTAATGAGTTCGTATACCAGCTGGTGCGTGTATCAAACTAACCATGAAAACTCGTTGACCTATATTGCTAAGCAGCCAAACCGACCTAAACAGTAATGATAGGTAGGATTTTTATCTAGGTACATTATTTCATTTAGGCCCGGTTTATTGACAAAATTTATCAATCCGATATCCAAGGAAGCTTCAGATATACCTATTTCACGGTGGTATTTACATCAGATTTCAATGTAGGTAAAAGTCTCATTGGTGATGGGTATCGGATGCTTCTTTGGATATCGGGAGGATAAATTTTGTCAATAAACCAGGCATTAGAGTGAGAATCCTGGATATTCGATGAATAAACTGAATTGATGAACCCCCTGAGGTTCTCCGAATAAAATTTTCCATGGATACGTTGACAAAGAAAGCCATAGCCTACATTTCCAAGAAACTACTTATTCGCCGAATAATGTTTTTATACAATACACTGAATTGATTAACCCATCCTTAGAAACTGGAATAAAATTTCTCAAATGACATTATATTATCTATCTACAGCTGGGTCATCTACAGCTGGGTCATCTACTGCTGATGCGTTTCATTGAAACTACTAGACACCCTCAGACAGGAGACGGTCCCTGTTAATATTCCAAGCAGGAGATATCACAGAATCGATGATCCCGAAGAGATGGTGCATCATTGCTATGCATAAACCTCAAGTCCGCTTGTAACAAGAGAACCGCTGCGGACTCATGACTGTTCTATGGGGAGGTTGTGATTAGGTCATTTTCAGTCCGAAGAGCGCTCTAGTCAGTCCCTGTGCTCCTTTCCGGATTACCATTACGCGGAAGGACGGTCCTCAAACTTTGAGTGCCATCCGCTCATCAACACCGTCTCATATTCCTCGATATTCATTTCTACCGCGAGCACGAATCAGGAAAAGGACCCAGGGATAGGTACTTAACACATGACGTAATAAAAGCCGAAGCCTTTTGAATTTTTCAGAGATTTTATTTTTCCCACTAGCTCTGAACGAATTTTGCACAATCGCAATATTTCGACGGTGTTGAATCAACGCTGCCCAATCCTTTTGCCATACTATCTATGGACGCGTGATATGCCAAGTTGCCACCAATCCAAGTTTTGAGAAGTAGGTAACCCAAACGCTCCCAAAAGACACGATGCTTTGAATTGGGGAGTATTGCAGCTTCACCGTCAGTTTAGCGATTGGTAAAGATTACTTAGTAATAATTATTTACTATGCGTTTCCCATAAAAAAAATTCAATACGTATGGCAATAGCCATAAAATGGCCAGCTACTGACCGCACGAGGTCAACGTGGATCGGCATATCAAAACAGTCACGAAGCCTTTGGAGTTAATGCTCAAAATGCGACCCACGTAAAGGGATCAGACATTGTCAACGTTGCCAGGAGTGGTAAAACAGTGTAACCGGAGGATGGAGCTTGGTGGCGAATTAGGATTTAAAATTACCAGGGCAGAGGAGAAATGGAGATTTATTCGATCAAGAGAACAACAGAAGCGAGCTCCTTTTAAAACTAACAAGCCTCCTGGCTCAGAATAGCGGCTCCAAAGTATTTCACAGCAGATGTGGCTAGGTACATAGTGCGGCACCGCAGACTGAGTATTTTGCGTGTACATGGCCCACTTAAGGCCGTATCACACGTCAGACCGTTCCCCTCCCCATCCCGCAGACCGTCTGTGCAGGCCGATTCCTTGGTAAATTTTAAATTCAAATTCGTTAATAATTTTTCCAAGAAACAAGGTTCCATAGATAAATAATATCAAAGATTGATGCAGGTGTGGAAAAGTTAACATGTCTATAGTATCAGCCAATCAGTAAATAGGGTCTGTGGGTCTGTACGTGGGATGGGGAGGGGAACGGTCTGACGTGTGATAGGAGCTTTACAGTGATGAAACTGTGTCCCTTGGATCTTTGCAATCCGCTTTAAATTTCTCGCCCAAAGCTTAAAATCCGTTCTAAGTAGCTCGAAAAGGAAGGACTTCCAGCTTGTTCTTGATGAGCCAGCTCCAATAAACTTGTCTTGGGAACCATTGGAGGAGGACCTTTGTCTATGATGGGGAATACAACGATATCAACAACTTGATACTGTCGGCAGTAGTCTGCAGTTCACAAAGTCCGTTCACTTTACTATTGGAGTCTGCAGCAATCATAACTTGACTCCTTTCAAAATTACTAACGCATATTTTCCGTACTTAAATTTTTTTCACCAAATGCCCAGTAATAACAATGCTCTGATATTTTAAACCTAATCCTGAACCACTTTGAAATGAGATTACAAACTTGTGCAATAGCTCACGATCTTTACCTATTATCCTATACCTTTATCTAAAATTTTTGAGCACTTACCCATAGATTTTTATCAGAAATCCTGTACCTTCTTTTTTTTATTAGAATTCTTGAAGATTCAGTTCACGAATCGCATCACGACACAACCTGAAGCAAAATACTCATGTCTCCTGATTCTATATTCTATATTAGAAGTCACGACACGTCGGTTGAGAAATGCCATTAGAATTTGTGACAACCGCTTTTTGCGCAATTATTTTTAATGAAATAACTGACGCAGGTGCAACGAATCAGGGGGCGGAATACCTCGTTCGGGGAAGAGGACTAATTGAATCACCTGAGGCAACTGCATGTGCAAGCCTTTGGAGTTGGAACGTGCTGGCGTTATTCGCCCTGCCAGCTTTTCCCGTATACGTTCAGCCTAACGAATTTATGTTACACTACATTAAATGCATTGATGGATACACGAACCTTAGAGCAAACTAAGCTTTACCTGCTGAAACAGCAGAATTCTGCGGCAGGATAGGCTCTAAAAATGAGTATAAAAAAATTGAAAATGATTTTTGGCTACAACAGCAACATGACACTGGAGCTTCATAGTTTTTCTTAATTTAACAGTCAAGTATCTGATTCGTTTAGTTTTGACTGAGGGCAATCGGGGAGGGTAAACCCTGCAGCCCGTAGTATCGAAGACTGAAATCCTTAAAGGCTCTCCTTCATGCGGAAGTGCGTTTGAAGGGACGGCCACCTTACCCGAAAGGGTCCTATCCTCTCTTCCCTGATACAGCCCTTTTCGTGTTACGGAATTGTTATAAATAAGGACACGTGTAAATGACGTCAATCTAACAGCAAATTGAAACCCCAGGGGTATATAAATATAGTCTGAAAGTGATACACACTTGAGAAAAGTTTATCGGGGAACGGTGAAGATGAGCATTGTAATCAAAGTGCATAGACTAATTATAGAGACTATTTATAGAGATCATTAGAGGCTATTATAGAGACAAATATAGGTCCAATAATGATAAATTTGCTTCAAAATATTCATATTGGTACCTACTTACAGAGTCTAAGCCCCATGATATTTCGTTTACCTACATATAATTAATGAAAAATTAAATTTTAAATTCGAAAGCATGAGAGGGATTCGAACACCCTGAGCCTATTCGGAGGATACCCTATCTGCACCTACTAAAATATGGAGTCATTATGTGTCATCAGTGCACTTGTTAACATTTCCCACCTGATTCGTTCTTGGACGGAGGAACTTAGTTGAAACATTCTTCGACTCGTATCAGATTGACAGTGTAACATAAATCCCTCCGTGTAGCATAAATCGGCATTCGTAACATCCACCCGATAACGTGGAAAGTCGGGAAAGAATGGGCCAAAAGGGGTCCCCTCACATAGGAAGTGTGAAATTGGCCCGGGCAGGACGAACCGACTACCTTGCACACGTGGCAATCCCCAAGGCGCCCTCCGGCCTCGTCCTTACATAAATCTTCGGGTAAAACGTTCTAATCCTTTGCACCCCCTCCCCCACGGTCGCGTATCAACCCGAAGAAGAGAATCGAATGCTACACGTTTCCCGGTGAGATGGTACTTTCACGCTTGGTGGCACGAACTCAATAAATGGACGAGATTGATAATTCATTCATGTGATAAGGTACCTTCCTAATGGCAGGTTGCTGACGATTTTTACTGGCAATCAGGTAGTGGGTTATCAGAGCATTTTTAATCTGTTGGAAAGGGCTCTCCAAGTAGGAATCGACATGTAGTATAGTGTGTAAGCGTATTGGCAACGGTAATGAGGTAGTATCTGTATGATGTAGATGTATGTTATTATGCGCAAAACGGAGTTGAAAAATTCTGCAACAATACCATGCTATGATTATACAATGGCGATTGCTTGAATCGCTCGAAAGGGCTCGAATACTTCAAAAAACAATTCAGCTTCCTCATGCGCGTCCCTTGGCAACAAAGTCTTTGATGTGGTGTGTGGCTATGAGTAAGGTTGTACGAGGTAGATCCCCCAACAGCGTCCCGCAAACTTTATTAAAGCTTAACTAACTCTTTGGGCCTCTGACATGAGTCAGACCCTGATGGTGGTAATTATCCAATAAGTAGGGCACAAGGCTCCCTTAAATTAAGACCCTCGGAAGAAAAGAAAGGAAAGCTCATCCAGTTACCAATGCTTCCTAGTTCTCTTGATCTGTAATCTTGTTAGGGACTCTCGTGTAGCGGTTGTGCCGATGAATTCGATTCGGCCACAGAGGCTGTTCTTCCGCTTTATAATTTGACAAGTAAATTCACGTGCCTTATTCACTAACATGTCGCAACAAATGATTTTATTGTAGGTACTATCCCAAAGGAGGCGCTTTCTACGTAAGGAAGAACAAGCCCTTAAAACAGATTCTTATGAAACCCTTGATCGCACGGTCATCCCCAAGTAGAATAAACATTTTTCTATTTTTTTTTTTCATTAGGTACTTTGTCCCCAGATGAGAGAGAAGATCAGGAAAAAGAGGTTAAATAACCGTAAGTGCCTTACATTCATATTAAACCAAAGATCAAGAAAGGAAGAAGGTTCGTTAAAGAAATTATTATTGGGAAATTGTCGACTCACCTGATCACTGCCTGCATGACATTATTTGGATGTCAGAACTCGAGGGATGCCTTGAGAAACGCGGAGGAGACCGGTAGGTGGTGAGTTGCTCTGCGAACGCTCTACCGGACGCCTCGCTAAGTTTCCTTGAGGCAACAGAAGTTCACGATCACTCCGCTAGAGCTCAGGGCTATCCCCTCTTTAATCCTCTGCGAGGTCAGATGGGAAAGCCCAAGCGTACTTACTCTGAGACGACTTATGTAAAATACAGTCGGGTACAGATTTAGCGCAGTAAGTAATAGCTATTAAGCATAGCGCTACATAACTTACTATGAGGAGACCTATTCATTAAACCAATCTATGTCTAAGTAAGAAGGCGATTTCGGGTGCTTGGTGAACTATAATAACATTAGTTATTATTATTATACCAATAATAATTATTGGTATAATATTGGTATAATAATTATTATAATTATAATTATTATACCTACCAATTATAAATGGTATAATAATATTGGTATTATTATTATGCCAATAATTATTATTATATCAAGTACAGCTATGATAATAATCCTAGTACCTACTTATCATGATGTACCAACTTTCTTCTGAAGTCGTGATTGTTTACAATATTATTAGGAATATACGTCCTATATCAAATTATTGTACTTCTGTGTAGTGTAGCAGCAATTCTCTTGTTAATTCCTACAGGAACCTAGCGTTTATAAAAGAAAATTCAACCATCGACCTGCTATCAGCATGGTCGTTGTTCCCTATTGTCTCAAAAAAAGTTATACCATTCTGTACAAGTACGAAATGTATTATTCCAAGTACCTACCTGCCGTGTATTTGTATTCCTTACTTACCTCAGTGGAAATGGAAGGGGGAAATTTGAGCTTACTATAAACTCCATTGATACCTACCTATTTTACGATTAACTTTGATAATTTTGAATATGGGTTCCTACACGTGCATCATCACAATTCTATTTAAGGTACTTACTTCCGGAAGAGCCGTTATGTAACTTGAGGTTTTGCTGTTTGTGTCGCCATTAATTACTTCAAGAAGACCCTTAAGGGATCGGTTCCCAACCTCAAAACACATAAATATCCTCAGGCTAGCTGGGAAACTGTAAAGCTTCAGTAAATTACGTTACGAAAGGGGGGAAATATCTTGATTAAGACATGTGGAGATAAGACGTTTAAGGGTGACTACAAGCCATTGACCAATGAGAGTGTGATAAAGGGCTTATCACTAACCCACACAACATTTACCACCCCAGAATGCCCCGGTGCGACGAGTAACGATGATAAGGTGGGGCAAGGCCAAGGCCAAAATACCCTTACGACGAGGAAAAGATTCCAGACTCAGCGTTACAATGGCCGCTTAAATTTCCGGTCTATGCGAAAACACCGTGTTTTCACCCCACTGCACCTCCTATAGGCAAACAAGAACGTCGATGCCTCAGATGAACTGAGGCTTACACACAGCGATGTAGCCTACGTGTCTAGAAATGGAAGCACACCTACTTACCCAGTGGCGGATTCAGGGGGGCCAGGGGGCGAAAATGTCGGCAGTTTTAGCAGCCCTCCCCCTCTTGCTTTCTCTACGAGTTTAAGGGGGGGGGGCTTTCGGTATTTTCCATTTCATTTTTCATTTATTTAGTGTCCTACAATACACATTGCTGAAGAAAATCTCGGTCTAGATTTATAGTTCGTTTACTGGTCGACTTGGCTCCCCAAGCTCTTGGTATCCGGAGTTGCAGATTGTTGAGACCACTGAATTTAAAATGAAACCCTGCCCAGCTCAATGCCATAGAATATAATTAATAACGCAATTCAGTGTACAGTTAACGCTGACCCATACGAACAACAATGGCATACCTATAGTAATACTGTGGTTCAAGTAAGGTACAATCAGCTAGACGACAATAGTGACAGCAGAATGGAATACATAGGAAGACAAGGCGAGCAGACGTGATGCAGGGAGCCGATAGACGACTCCTTTGTTATGCAAATATGAGGCGCAGTTAGTTGCAGGTGTCTAAAGTCATCTTGTCTGTTGTAGGTATTAAATTTTACGGCACGTCTCTTACAATCTACCTTGAGCATAACCACAATCTTATCTCGGTTTAGAACCGACGTCCTGCGACGAAGATGAACGACACGATAGTGCCTACTTATTCTACCCGATTTAGGGCATAATTGATGGACGTAATCTCCATCTGCCCAGGAAATACAAACTATATGAAATTTATTCAGTTTCTTGAAGAAATAATCGCGTTTATTAATTTTGAACACATAAAGGACACACAGAAATGTTGCTATAGTGGGTAAATAGGTACTTGGTAAATTTAGAATTTTATTCATAAGTTTTCGTTCTGTTGTCCCAATCCATTTTTTGATGCTCGTTTTTGTTTATGAAATTCACTTCCTCCGCAATATTTTCATTTTCTGGTTTTCCTTTGAAAGTTGAAAAAACGTTTTTCTTCAAAATACCACTTACCTTTTGGTGGGAATATACTATACGGCCAGCGTTTTCATACCCGGCCGGTGAAATCATCTCGATGGGCATCTTGTTACCATGGACGGCTCATTACCTTAATACACATTTAATGTGGGAAATACGATACGTACTCTCTTTTATTTACTGAAACGGCCGACCTCCCCTAGATGGCGGCGCCTCTGTGGGAATACGCTGGCTTCCATAATATTTCCTTTGTCTCATTTACTCCTGTCACCAGCTCCGGACTGTGCATCATATCCTGGACAACTTCCTGAAAAACTTTTCACATTTAATTAGGTGGCGAGGGTCTGGCCGTGATAATTCTCTCACTTCCATTCGGCTCTCTCGCTCCCAACGATAGCTGGTGGCTTCTCGGTGAATTATCACCCTGCTCCCTATCAACCTTATCAATCTTTCAAAGGACTGGTTGTGTTTATCCGACTGTAAATCATGTTGGGGTAAAGTTTTTCAATTCAGAACCAACCGATTTTTGAGTAGCCTTTTTTTGTTTACGCCATTAAGAGAAAAGGGATAACAAAACATGCAAAACTGCTGAACCTAATGCTTGAAAAGTTCAATTTTCGTATCCATGGCGGATAGGATCCATAGGATACGGCTATATCCCAATGTATGAGGAAACGTCCAACTTAAATTTTTACCAGATCCACATTTTTGTCATGAATTCGAACTGTCTAATTCTGTTTTTTAACTAGGACAACCGGACTGGTGTAAACCCGACGTTACGCTAGTCTGTTCGTGTCCTCAGTTGCAGTAAAACGTTAATTGCGGTGCAGATGAAAATTCAAAGTTACTAGCTCTTCACACGATTACCTAGACAGCTATTCGGCACGAAACTTAAGTAGTCGGGTACAGCCAATTTTCTCTCTCCATGCTTTCCTCAAATGGCCTATTTACGTTCAATTCGAAGCATACAGCTGAATAAATGTCGTGCTTAGAACTTTTTCAATGTCTCAGTTGGAAAGTTCGTAAGTTTTCCGACCAGGAAACGCGTAGGTAGTCTCAATGTTTGAGAAAATCTCTTGTTTCCCAACTTTTTCAACTTGCACAATACTGCAGTCTAGTTTACTTAAGTCGTTGAGGGCTGCTTCCTTCCTTTGTAAACACACCAACAGACCAAGTTGAAAAAAATGATGAATGGAAACTGGGAGCAATATGTCAGTTTTTTCTCGTTTTAGAAACCCTGGAGATGGTACTGTCTCGTACACCGCGGAGGCCCTTTTTTGTTCGTTAGTTTTGATTTATCGAACTGCAGTTCACCACATGCAACCGACCGCCACTTGAGACGGTGTAAATTTCAAGCGTGGATATTGGGAACTGAAATAACATTTTGGAGCTTTAATTTCACCATGAACCAGAGATCTGTCCTTAATGTCACTATGCCAATCACTGCTTCATGCCATCGGCGCCCTTTGACTTCACTTTATTCGCCAATGACTGCAATACAAGGAACCCTGCGGAGAACCCCAATTTCTCGACTCGTAATAGGAGGTTCCCACATAATGACATGTCGCATGACCGACACGTTTTTTCTCCATTTACAATCGCCTCTGAGTCAGATTTACGGTTCAAAGCTTCCGACGACGTTCGTCACATAAATAGAAGTTAATCTCATACATAATTGGGCCAACTGCTGTCTTGCACGCGGCCCCCGAATCAAAATCCTTTTCCGACGCTATCAGGCATATGCCATTTTTATTCGAGGGACGTTATTTGATTCAGGACGCCATGTATGCAATTATTTACGTACGGATTTCGTAAAAAATATACCGGATCCGGAATCATACGTTTGCGTAGCTGGTATTTGCGGGTAATGAAGTACTGTAGGTTCCTATACTGCAATTCGGCGCCTATTTCTTTTGCCTATTCTGCTTGCATAACTATTATAATGTAATACTTGTTGGTTATGCGATTCATACTGTTGAGGCATGAGAAGATGGAAAACGATCGTGGAATTATTCCTAGGATGAAACGGAGGGCATGAGACAGGGGAGCAAAAACGATAACAATATTACCCAAATTTTCGTCGGACCAGCTTTGTCAGGGAAGAAGACACTATGATTAGCTATATTCATATAGAAATGGACCCATCTAGACATAAACGACCAATCGGTGAAATGTCACAATAGTCAATTTTTCCACCCCGTTCAACCGTAACATCAAGCCAGAATTCCACTTTCTCGAAAATCAATCCTTCCCTATGAACCATCGGTAAATTTCATCTTTTGCGTGACCTCCTCTTCAAAGCTTTAATAAAAACCTACCTCACGGCTGGGAGATCAAAACAGTCGATCCTTAATAGCATTCCTGGCCCTTCTTTGAGCCAGTGGTCTTCAGCTATTTTCTCAAACCTTCTCATGGGTTCGTCTTATCGTAATAAGGTTAAATCGTGCTGGGCATGTATCAAAAATACTTTTTACAAATCAATCTGTGCACAGCTGTTTTATCTGGCCTAGAAATTGAAGCTATATTGTCGGTTATCGGCTTATGGACCGGCATCATCGACATGTTGGAGCACTTTTATTGTTAGAATTGCCACTTCATAATATAGACTATATTATAATCTATAAACAGTTATTTGCCATTGGGCTACCGGTGGCAATATCATCTACAGGCACAAAAATTAGAGTTTGAGATATTTTTAGCAAAATGATATTCAAGAGGAAAAAATCAGTAAAAACTACCTTAGGGGAACGGACGCAAGTCGGGAATGTAGCATTTTTGCCTCGTTTTCGTGTTGAGCTACCTAAAAAACCACCGATCTCGATTTGAGCCTGAATACAATTAAAGTCGACTATGAACTTTGCCCTCACTCATAAAATATCTGACTCATTCATTGAGTTGCCCTCTAGCCATAGGCAAACTGAAGTTAAAATTGCATTGTAAAGACTTGCAACCAAAGGACCATGTGCGCGATCGCTCATGAGAAATTAGTCACATGATTGGCCTCCAGTTCAATCAGTCAGCAACCCCTCTGTCATCAGACTCCCTTAGAGGTCCAAATATATAGAACGAAAAGGAACACCACACTGGAGAGATGTTTCAGATGCCTCGAGGTTCCTAATGAAGATGCCCAAGGGACTTTTGCGGCCTTGGGGATGTTAGAAGAGCGTATCTACTGTCTGTGCCTGGGATACCCTCTTACCTACCAGCTTTTCCTATAGAACTCACCCTCGTCCTCTCCATTGGAACCTCACTTGGAGGAAACTCCCGTTACATCAGCGATTCAACTCGTATGAATATTTGATTTTCAGAACACAGAAGGAGCCAGAGACTGGCGGGGATGGAGGGGCACAGCCGAACTCAATTAACTGAATAGAAAATGAATATGCACGTGGGCAATCCAAATCTGTCCTCGCTGATACCATGACTCACGTCTTCTTTTGGCAGAGCTTAAAAAAGGATTAAAAAATATTAATATTAAATCTTTAGAAATTTCAGTTCTTTGACTTAAATTTCTTTTTTCTAAATACTGACTCTCCTGGATTGACTACTATGGAACAAACCTGTTGCAGCAATCAATCTCCCAAAAATACCAGTCATGGACCGACAATATGCTCTTCGTATGCCCAAACATTATTCTCCGATGCAATAACCCTTTTGTGGATACCGGCGTGGAACGATGGGAAGTTGGTGAGAGGAAAACTGCAAATTGAACATAGCGGGGGATGATGAGGGAATGTATACATTGTTGGAGTGAAATCTCGAAGCTGCCGAGCCGAACTGAAAACGCCATCTTCTCTGCAGCCTAATAATAAACATGCCGAAGTCACCCGACCGTGTTCCCTGTGTGTATTATACAGCCAGAATTCCGCGCAAACGGATTCACTTTCGTCTCTGATCCTTTATAGAGAACGGATTCCAGATCCCAAGTTTCCAACACAGCCCATAATACTTTGATGCCATCATCTAGCTTGAAGGATTTTACCAGATTAGCTCGGCAATGATGAGCAAATATACCTACGCCTCGGTGGGCATGAGAATTACACGAGGCATATGCCTCTGATATATCAGAAATTGGGCTTCAATATTTTTAATAAATTTGAAAAAAAATTGGTTTCAGATAAGAGTTTACCATGCAGTTTAGTGGCATTTAAGTTGGTGTGCTCACAAGGGAATCGTTATCACATATCTGATCAAAATACTTGAAGCTCTCATAATAATGCCAATCGTTTTCAATCTTCTTCCAAACAATAACTCGTTTCGAATTCAATTCGTTCAATGAACCTTTGCCTTTTTGGATCATGAAGCCACTCCTCGGAAATTTCCCCGTTTTGTTCAATGGCCGGTCGTGACCGTTTACTTATTCGTGGGCTGTTGTTTTGACATGCTGAATGATTGAGCGTCTGCATGGGAGGATAAAGAAGGATGGACCGATTGTAGATAAACAAGAAGAGCCGTAAAAAGAAAAGTGAGTAAATTTGTTAGTTTTAATCACAGCCCCAACAGCAAACACCATTAGAGACGAGGGCGTTTTGAGATAACGTTAATGGCTCATTCAGTTCAGATTGTCTGTGGTCTTCCCCTTATCTTGTCCACATTCGATTATTTTTTGAGATATTAATTGAGTTATTTTCTAGTTACCTTTTTCAAAAATGTACTTACATGGGAATGAGTTTCAACGCTCTCATCCCTGTATTATTGGATTACGTACCTACCGCTGTACTTACTGGTACTTACCTCTTCTTGTTCCAGGTAAGTCATGAACTTAGAATAATGGCCAACGAGGAATGAAAACTTCGTATGCAGATAGGTAAGTACTTCTTCTTTCATGCTAGAATAGTTCAACCTATGTACATCTTATCAGCGATTCTTCCAAAAATCAGTACCTAATGATTTACTGGTATCTACTAATGTACTGGTATCGTAATTAGTTTTTCTCATCATTAAAAATTATAATTTTTATGAACTATTTGTAGTGTTTGCTTATACATATAAAAAAATGACAGCAACACGATTGGGATGGAATGATGTCACAAATGATTATTACCACTGTGGTAATACCAACATGATTCATAATATTTTCCGAACTAACATCAAGATACATTCCAAGCCTTACCCAAGTCGTATTCGGTCAAGGTTTGACGAGGTCATTCTTTTTCTCTGTTTTCTGTTTGCTTTGGACCTACATCTAAGTCAGGTTTTAGACATTCCTGAGAAGCACATGGTAAAATCTTTATTTTTAGCTAACTAATTGTTTGGGGTATTAAGGACAAACTTCAAAGTATAACGTCGAAAACATTGAACGAAAAGGATGAACTGAGGACCTAACACAACAATGATCACCACGTCAACTATGAGAAACAACAATGAGGATTTCACGGTCATATTTTGAGGGAGGTGGGTTCTCTGGAAAGGGCAACATCTGAAGGACCGTCAGGCCCATCTTCAATGACTTTAGAAAGTTGGCAGGCACACAGCCTGAGTTTCGAGTAGAGCGATTGTTGTTTTCTGGCAAAATCCAACTACAATGTCCATTCAGCTTTGATGGCTTCAGAACTATTAAAATTCTTCTACTGTTTAGTTAAAAACATTCTCAGTCCTCTATGCCAACTCATTATCAAACGGAATCGAAGTACTGAATTAAAAAGGTTATGTCAGTAAAATTGCGAGGGGTCAAAATTCAGGTTAAAAAGAATTTAAGACTAATTTCGATAATATACTCAAGCATCAATATACGAAGTTTGTATATGGCTGCTTGAGTATGCTATATTAGTACAAAATAATGTTTGCTACGACGCTTAACAGAAAATTGTGTGTAGGGGGAGTCGGGGTGAGTGCGTATACATATGTTTTTTACTTCCATATTTACAGAGTAAATGGAAGTATTGTGATCGTCCTAAAATCGAGAATCGGAACGGAGCTTCAGAAAAAACTTTTTCTTATACACATTTACTCAGAATCACTTCCTGAACAAGTGTCTGTGTGTCCGTTACGTCCGTTACGTCCGTCTGTCCGTCTGTCCGTCTGTCTGTCTGTCCGTCTGTCCGTCTGTGGTCATTTACAAAAATGACCGTAGCTCCCTCAATTCTCAACCTTTTTTCAAATTTCTTGAACTGGAATGTTTGTCTCGGCAAGACCTAACACCCTGCTTAATCGGAATTTGGATAACGCACAGTACTTCCGATATATTTGCATTTTTAGTGTTTTCTATTTTATTTTTTTCCGGCCACAAAAATGAACCGATTTGAGCGTTCTTGGTCTTCAAATCTTCGTTTTACCTTGCAGAATATGTGGATATTTTTTATATGCCGAAAATGTGGCGGTTTTTTATTTTGGGCGAGTTTTAAAATTTGAATAGTGAATTTTTTTATATTTCTGACCTAAACACCCTCAAAAGCAGCCAAAATATGATCAAATTGTGTCAAAATTTTACGTTTCAAAATATGGAAGTATTGTGTGTTATCTACGCACCACTGGTCGTAAATCTGTCTTTGGGATTCCACCGTTTCACTCGCACTTGGAATTTTGGCAAAAACGTTGTTGAATTGTGGAAAAGAACGTTTGCTACGACACTGACAGAAAATTGTGTGTACCTATTCTTTGTAGGAGTGATTGCGTTAACTGGTTTGAGCAAGAGCAAATCCACCCTCTTCCAACCAATCAGGTAAAGTTGTATTTCGGCTTATATCCACAGACCCATAACAGCCACAGTAATTAATTTTAAATGGATGTACGAAAGACCGGTTTTACCGTACCAAATTTAAAATTACTGAGCAAAGCGTGGAAAATTACCTTAGTGAGGGAAAATCCAGGCTCCTAGACGTGAAAGGAACAGAGTGATTAAGGACGCCTTGATGTATGCAGTGATTTTTAATCAGAGAAGGTGGAAAGGACTCGTTAAGTGTCCATTAGCGACGGCGTGGGGTGGCAGTTGCCGGAACGCACTCGGTGCATCTCGTGCCTCAGCTCGACGACAAATGCAATCACTCAACTTAAGACCCCATCTCTTCATCTCGGTAGGTATCTCAGTTGCAAGTCTACTGAAACCCTTTTCCAATGAATAAACACTGCGTCGACCCTTTCTCAACCTTGTGAATTATTCACTGCGACCAGTCTAGGTTTGGGGGAACCCGTGTGCTCCGAAAGTGCAATTCATCTCGTTGACGAAATTGGCTATAGAGCATTCTCCCAAGTTTTACTTAATTTCCGTTGCAAAAATTTCTTATGCAGTTGAAGCCTACTTGTGATTGTAGTAGCTCTTGAAACTTAATTGCGAATGATTTCAGCGGAAAAAATTTCCTGGTGCCAAAAGTAACAGCAGGTTACTTATCTTTATTAAAATAATGCGCTTTCGCCCCAAAACGATCCATGAAGTAGCCTCTTCCCATGGTATTGGACTCTGCAGTGTCAGAATCAGTATTTCTGAGCAGTCGGATGTTCTTTGCAGAAATGCACTTTCCCATGTTTGCACATGTCAGCGTTCGTCTTAGCAACGCTATTTATTCAACTGATGAGATCTACGGTGAGGCAATATTACAATAAAGTAGCCTCGGCTAGAGGGACGTTCCAAAAGGGCCATGAGCAAACAGAAGACGAACAAACAGAATGGGAGGCTGGCGAAGCATAACTCCAATTACCTACCTACAACTGTTCTTATAAAGTCTTTCTTTGCCCGTTAGCTACGGGCCAAGGAATATTTCTTGGTTGTGAGTAAACTTCACGGACGCATTTTTTACTCAAATTCAAACCTTCGGGTTAGGTAGTTTAGTTTAAGTTCTGATCATGGTAGGTCAGGCTGAAGATGATATGAGGCTGATTCATAGGCATGGCTGAAGATCATGGTAGGCATGGCTGAAGATGGTAAATATCCGAAAACGTGTTTCTTCTTCTGGTCAAATGTTACCATGCTCTTTGCTGCAATTTCCTATGCGTCGTCCACACAGGCATGAATATCCCCGAACGAAGGCAAACGAACGAATGTGAACACCGAATTAACCAATATAGAGAGTAATCATGCGTTGCACATGCATGAAAAGCTCGCGTGCTGTTTCTGTTAACCCTTTTCAAAGATTCGAACAGCCATTTTCCGAAAGACTAAACGATTTCAGGGCCCTTCAAGTGAATCTGTTTCGAACAAACTGATATCTAATCTACCAGCATCTTTTTTCTGAGCCCTGGAGCAGCGATATTATTCGACCCCTTTTTCAACTAGTCCACCACAGTCGAGATCAGTCAGTGAGTCACTGTGCCTCCTGGGCATTAGGAAGCTCGGACCCTTGCGGGTTCAATCTACTCCAGTAAAAGTGGAAGTGGAAGACGATACTCCTCGAGCCGTTTCCATGGAGGAAGGGTTGTAGGGCTGTACCTCGTGCCCGTCGGGCGCCGAGATTATGAAGATATAAAGCGAACCGTCACGGGCGAGAGCGTTCACTCGCTGGGGAAGGTCTCTTTAGATGACACGCCCTCAGATTTTGTGAGAGAGGTTTTTAATTAGAAATTACAACCCCCGGCACGGTATGGATAGAGAAGGAAAGAGGATGTTCCAACTATAAAATATTGTTATGTGGGACCATTTTTCGGGTTCAGCAAGGAGGTCAATTTTTACGAGTAATGAGGAAGTTTGTTGAAAGTTTGTATGATTCTGGTGTAGTCGAATCATCGATTATGGGTCATAATTTATGATGTAATGTGAGAGTAATTTCCTGTGGTTCTTACTACCGACCCAATTCAGGAATAACTCCTGTATAATTCAGGAATAATAATTATTATTGTAGTGTTTGCCAAGATATTTGTAACATCCTGATCCTCTCGACTCGAGGGGGCGAGGCAATGAGTAGACTTGTATCACTATCATAATATGATATACGAAGAGCACATAACATATATTATGTTCTGTGAGACTAGGGCGACATGCTCTGACTAGTTCCAACCCTCTCCTTGAAGGCGGCAGGTCACGTCCAGGACAACTTCGGTTATCGGGCAAAAACGAATGTACCAACCTTAAATATTACCCCGATGTGCGTTACAACTTTCACCCCTCTCACGCGGGAATCAATAATAGTGAAACTTGGCCGCAATAATGACGCTCAACCCGGCGAACGCACAGCAGTATGCGATAAGGGCGATTTGACGTGAATGCGAACGTGATCAGAATACGTTCCATCCCTTTTCCTTCCTGTTTCTTGCAGCCCGTAATGAAACAGTAATGGGCATGCGACATTTTCTGAAAAATTCATTCAATTCAAACCCTCCCTTTGCAGCGTGCACAATGCCAATGACCTCTGGATCGAAAATGCGGTGACTTTTTTTCCAACTTGACGAATTGTGTTCCTTGTTTTCCGAGCCCTTGCCGGTGGATATCAATGGTTTGGCACATCCTTTTGCCAACACGGTTATCCCCAAGCCAAAAGTATTCCTATAGCCATTGAAGGATTTGCCCCAGGTTGCAAGGCACAACGCACAGTCCTGTATACATTATGTACCAGCTCCACAGGAAGTTGGATAGTAGTATGAAAGGAGCAGTAATGCACACCAGAAACGAGTACAAGAAGTTGGTCATGTCTTGGTTGGTCAGTATAGGCCCAAGAGCTTCAGAAATTTTGTTAATAAGCCAATATGTTGGGTAGGGGAAACTTTTCCCAGCAATTTTTAGATAGCAATTTTTAGCGATAATGGATCGTATTGTATACGTTAATGTGTAAAATTTTTCACAGAGATCGGCAACCGATATGCTTGACAACACGGGCTTTGCCTTCCGTCGAGCACCAAGTTGCCGGTCTCTGCTCAGGGGTGGGATCCATTGGCGCGTGTGCTTTCTGCGCTGCCTGGGTGGGGGAGGCTGGTTTTGAATCGGCTCTTGCGCCCGGGTGGTGGGGGTGCTGGCGGTGGGGTCCCGTCCATGGGTGTGATTTTTTGACCTATCATTGTATTTTATTGTTGGAAATAAAGCCATTCATTCATTCATTCATTCATTCATTCATTCATTCATTCATTCATTCATTCATTATGAAAAATATTTCAAGGATTCAAGTGAAATTTTCATTCTGGCTTCTCCTGTATTTGCCTCAGTGACGTATTGCGCCTACCAGTCATTCATTCAAGAGCAAAATGACCCGTCTAAACGTTCTGCGTACGCTTCTTGCAGCGCTTCTTACGACGGAAGTCTGAAGGGAGCCCAAAGTGGAAACAAACGGGGTGGTCCCTGCTGCGGGCGCGTTTAGAATCCGCTTCCGAGAAGTTGGGAATCCCAGTGATTGCCAGGTCCGAAGGTGAAGTATGGCCTTCTGCTTCAGTTAACAGCCCATGCATCAAGAAGGGCCTCGTGTGGGGGAGCAAGATTTCAGTCTTGTGTGCCAAGACTATTAACTTGAGGGCTTAGGAGAGGGAGAAGCTTAAGTTCTAACCATTATTTAGCTCGAGTACCTGTTCGGTTCCACAACAGATAGGACTCCAGGCTCTCATCAAAGCCCCATCAATCGTGGTTAACCAGCGAGGCAAAAATTTTAATTTCCATTCTCATTATTAGACATTAGACAAGAATACTTGTGTATCACTGGTGTGATGGTGCTCAAGTCACATTTTCAGCTGCTTATTAGGGATCCTGTAAGTATGGGGATCGGTTACGTCGGTGTTTTCTTAAGGAGCGAAACGAGGGCGACATTGTTCTAATAAAGGCAATTCAGAATGTCCCAGTTCAATATTATTAAAAACATCAATAATAATGCCCGCATATTATTAAGACGGATTTCATCTTCATTCGTGTCGTCTCTCCGGCATCGATCACTGTCCGAGCTACCCCCTTGCGGTAACCCACATCTTTCTCAGCCGATGACTACGAGGCGATTCTTCTTACGTCTGTCCTGAATCAACAAAAATAAACTGTTGTGACTTTACCAGGCTGAAGTTCAGAAGCAATAGTCAAACATGGTGGCTCCTACTAGGCCAGAGACTCGGACAATCCAAACCTTGTTCGAGCATAATGGAAAGTTCTGATGCCATGGTCACTTTTCTATGTGGATATTAATGCACGAAATTAGATACCTAAGATCGCGGAAACTGATTAGTGAAATCGGTCCTCGGCAGCCAACCAGTGGTAAGTTGGTAGGTACCTATATCAAAATCGATAAACCAAACAGTTTTGTAGATAAGTATAGCTGCAGTCATCGCTCGATCAACCTCACTTTGGAATCTCCTACCTAAAAACTGAGAGAAGGAAAGTTGTGATGTGAGCACACCTGATATTTTAACGTCACATCCTTCAACAGATTAATTTCCACAAGTACAACCAGGCCATTTCTCACTGCGTTCTGGTTGTTTATCTCCCGTCGGAAAAACAGGAGGGTCCCTATCGATATTGGCCAATGTTGTTTTAAGGTGTAAATTGCATTCAAAGCCCCTCGCCCGTATCCGCTTTCAACTCCACCCTATCTCTCTCTTCTTTCGAATTTTAAAACAAACTATACCCTACTCGAACCATTTACACCTCGCCGCAAATCAATACTCCAACTGTCTTTAAATCTCCCCCTTCGCTTTTCGAATGAATAGTTCCCGATTGAAACGTAGCTCCCCACTGAGCTCAACGTGCCTTCCCCAACGTTTCAGACAAAGGGACGTCACGTGACGTAGGGGAAGTTCCCGGCCCCGAGTCCCCATTGTGACGCAAAGTTCGCCCCGGCGTTTGCCAATAATGGAAAATAGGTACATTGCCCGCGAAACTCGCATTCTTAGTCACCGAATCCACCAATTCGCCACCGCCGTAATGCGAGGGACGTTTAATTGCAAATTGTTGGCCTGTTAACTGATAGCGCTCGCTTCTTATTGGTAACTTTCCGTATATTGAATGACTTGGGTCTGTTCACACTGATTGGGGTCAGGTTTGCTACCGAAAAACCTCGTTATTGGAATACGTTCTCCACTTTCAGCAACTATCTCGAAAACTAATCTCGTCAACTATACGGATGTTAATTCAAGAAACTTGGTACTAGCCTAAAAATTAGTAAATGATTTTCGGATAATTGGCTATTGTCAAAACGGAACTTAAGACGTTCGAATCTGCTCACAGGTTAGCATAAATTAAAAATATATTGATCCATATTCATCTATTATACTTTTACCTCGCTCAACAAAATGAAATCAGTTGTGTAAACGCTCGTTGCATGTGATATATGGCGCAATTAACGACATCGTAGCTTGAACTTTGTTCAACATTATTTACGGGTTCTAGATAGCAAACCATCAAGTTCTGAAAATTAAATATAAATGAGAACGTTTATATTGGAGATACAAGAGCCCTCCGTAGGAAAGAGTTATGGCCCACATGCTGGACCTCACATGTTTGCTTCTCCGCTGTCAAGCCTTTATTATTCCTTCGCCTCGTAATTCCGTCTTGCCATTTCGAACTCATGGAAATTAGGGGATAGAAGAGTCCCGGCTGCCGAGAGAGAGAAAGAGAGTAATGCGTGGTAAAGGGAAGCAAAAGACCCACAAATATTCTTTTAATATCCTTTAATTTATGGCGAGCAGACCTAATAAAGTCCTAAGCCATTAGGTTCGGGAAACGACCGACCCTGCCGATATTCGGAAGTTGGGACAACCGCAATGTTTGGGTCTCAGGGCCCTGAACGTATAAAACCGTTTAATGGACGAACAGTCGAGCCTCATGAGTCAACCCGGAATGTAATTACCCTCAACCCTTAAACTCACGCCTTGAACTCAATTTCAACCTTGGAAATAATCCCAAACTTCAACTTTGAACTTCAACCATAACTCCAACCTTTGACACAAACCTAGCCCTCTCACCTTAACCTCAAACCTCTACCACTTGAACCATACACTCAAACCGTGAACTTAAGCTTTAAACCCAAACCTTGAACTCGTACTTCAAACTTGAACCCTGAATTTGAACCTTGAACGTGAAGCTTACACCTCATCTAGGAATTTGAACATCAAATTCTCATTTCTCACTCTCAATGCCAACCTTGAACCGCCTTAATAACCCGAACATCCAAGCTTACACCTCAAATTTGAAACACAAACCTTGAACTCATACTTCAACCTCAATCTTGAACCTCGAACGTGAATCTCACTCTTGATCTATGAATGTGAACATCCAGCTTCAACCTTGAACATCTACAATCAATTAAACATCCAAGCTTAAAAGTTAAACTCAAACGACAAACTCGAATCTAACATTCAAACCTAGAACACAAACCATAAACTCAAACCTTCAACTCATACTTCAATCTCAATCTCAAAAATCGAACGTGAATCTCACCCTTGATGTGGACATCACACTTCAACCTTGAACACCCACCATAAATTAAGCATCCAAACTCGAACCTTGAACTCAAATTTGAAACTTAAACCTTTCAATTTTACCGTCAAATTTCAACCTTGAACTCCCACCCTAGCATAGACACCCAAGCTGAAATCTTAAACTCAAACCACAAACTTGAACTTAAACTGAATCATTGAAACCCAACATTGAACTCAAACCTCGCACTCGAACTTCAACCTCGAATCTCGTGATACTTACACCTTGAATCTGAGTTTGAAAATCAAACTTGAACCTTGAACTTCCGCCATGACATAAAAATCCAAGCGTCAACCTAAAACTCAAACTCGAACAAAATGAAAGTATGATCGGTATGAGTTTTAAACTCATGCCACAAACTTCAAACTCAGACATTATACTCAAACTTGATGTTTGACAAAAAAGTTAGTTCAAGTTTGAGGTATGATATGGTTGAATTTCACATCAAACTTGCTATCGCAATCAGTTCAGTACCGTGACACTATCAGCAAACTTCGATCAAATTCGATCAAACTCAACTTCGAGATCAAAGTCAACTTCAAGTTCAAAGTCAACTTCGAGATCAAAATCAACTTCGAGATCAAAGTCAACTTCGAGTTCAAACTCAACTTCGAGATCAAACTCAACTTCGAGATCAAAGTCAACTTCCGAATCAAAATCAACTTCAACATCAAACTCAACTTCGAGATCAAAGTAAACTCGAGTTCAAACTCAACATCGAGATCAAAATCAACTTCGAGATCAAAGTCAACTTCGAGTTCAAACTCAACATCGAGATGAAAGTAAACTTCGAAATCAATATCAACTTCAAGATCAAAGTCAACTTCGAAATCAAAGTCAACTTCGAAATCAAAATCAACTTCAAGATCAGAGTCAACTTCGAGATCAAAATCAACTTCGAGATCAAAGTCAACTTCGAGTTCAAACTCAACTTCGAGATCAAACTCAACTTCGAGATCAAAGCAACTTCGAGATCAAAGTCAACTTCCAAATCAAAATCAACTTCAACATCAAAGTCAACTTCAAGATCAAAGTAAACTCGAGTTCAAACTCAACATCGAGATCAAAATCAACTTCGAGATCAAAGTCAACTTCGAGTTCAAACTCAACATCGAGATGAAAGTAAACTTCGAAATCAATATCAACTTCAAGATCAAAGTCAACTTCGAAATCAAAGTCAACTTCGAAATCAAAATCAACTTCAAGATCAGAGTCAACTTCGAAATCAAAGTCAACTTCGAAATCAAAGTCAACTTTGAGACCAAAGTCAACTTCAAATTCAACTTCAAGATCAAAGTCAACTTCGAAATCAAAATCAACTTCGAGATCAAACTCAACTTCAAGATCAAACTCAACTTCGAGATCAAAATCAACTTCGAGATCAAAGTCAACTTCAAAATCAAAATCAACTTCAAGATCAAAGTCAACTTCGAAATCAAAGTCAACTTCGAAATCAAAATCAACTTCAACATCAAAGTCAACTTCAAGATCAAACTCAACTTCGAGATCAAAATCAACTTCGAGATCAAAGTCAACTTCGAGATCAAAATCAACTTCGAGATCAAAGTCAACTTCGAGTTCAAACTCAACATCGAGATCAAAGTAAACTTCGAAATCAAAATCAACTTCGAGATCAAAGTCAACGTCAAGTTCAAAGTCAACTTCGAGTTCAAACTCAACATCGAGATCAAAGTAAACTTCGAAAACAAAATCAACTTCGAGATCAAAATCAACTTCGAGATCAAAGTCAACTTCAAGTTCAAAGTCAACTTCAAGTTCAACGTCAACTTCGAGTTCAAACTCAACTTCGAGATCAAAGTAAACTCGAGTTCAAACTCAACTAACAATGTGATGCTAATGTATCTTCATGTTATGGTGGAAGTTTAAAGTTGAAATTCGATGTTCAAATTCCTAGTTCAAGTTTACGATTCGCGTTCAAGGTTTCAGTTTGAATTTGAAGTTGAAGTTTGAGTTTCGATTTGATGTTTGAGTTCAAGTGTGAGTTTGAAGTTCGAGTTTGAGGTTAAAGTTTCCGTTAAAGTTTTGAGTTGTATGTTCGAGTTTGTATGTATTGTATCAATCTTCATGTTACAGTGTTCAAGTTCAAGTTTGATGGTCAAATTCATGGATCAAGATTGAAGTTCGAGATTCGAGTAGAATGTTTGAATTTGAAGTTGGAGTTTGTCGTTTGAGGTTCAAGTTTGAATGTTAATGTTATGATGGAAGTTCAAGGTTGAAGTTCGATGTTCTAATTTATGGTGTAAGATTCACTTTCGAGGTAGGTACAAGTTTGGGGTTCAGGTTTGAGATTGAAGTTTGAGTTCAAGTCTTCAGTTTAAAGTTCGAGTTTGAAGTTAACGTTTGTGTTCAAATTTTGAGTTGCTCGTTCGAGTTTGTAGTTTGGGTTTGATGCTTGAATGTTTATGTAATTGCGGAACTCAAGGTTGATGTTTGGCGTTCACATTCACAGATTCAGTTTTGGGGTTCAGGTTTGAGTTTGGAGTTGGAGAAAAAGGTTTGAGTTCAAGTTTGAATTCGAGTTTGTCCGTTTAAGGATGGACGTTTATGTTATGGTGGGAGTTCAAGGTTGAAGTTTGTTGTTCAAATTCGTATATTAAGTTAGATAAAGATCAAGATTCTCAATCTCGGGGTTAACGTTTGAGGTTGAGTTTCGATTTTCATGTGTGAGTTCAATGAGTCAGTTCGAGTTTGAGTTTCAAGTTCGAGTTTAAGGTTTGAGTTTGAGGTATCAACTTGGTTGCTCATGCTATAGTGTGAGTTCCAGGTTGATGTTCGATGTTCAAAGTCATTCATCAGGTGTAAGACTCAGGTTCAAGTTTGAGGTTTAGGTTTGAGGATAACATTGAGTTTTGAGGTTGAAATTCAGGTTCGATGGTTTAGTTTGGGGTTAAGATATGAAGATTTGAGTTTGACGTTCCAGTTTAAAGTTCGAGTTCATAGTTTGAGGTTCAAGCTTGGATGTTTATTTTATGGTGAATGTTCAAAGTTGAAATTTGATGTTTAAATTCAAGATCAAGTGTTAGTTCAAGGTTCAAGTTTGAGTTCAAGGTTTGAGTTTAATGTTCGAGTTTAAGTTTCGAGTTTGTGGTTCGCGTTTGAGGTGCATGGTTATATGTTTAGGTTATGGTAGATGCTCTAAGGTTAGGTATGGGTTTGTTGTTGTATGAGTGTAGTACATGTCAAACCCAACTCGACTCCTAGTAGGTACATCATTTAGGATGCGTTCGTTAAGTAGGATCTCGCTCACCCTTCACTTTACACCTACTTAATTAAACATCCAAATTGATGGATTGCAGCCATCAACTAATTGTACAGGGACTTGGGTACAAGCCTTGTTTAACCCGCGTAATGAGGAAAACCGCGATTCTGTGACCTGTTCAGGTATTCTTGGCCTGTTTGACCAAGCTGGAGAGAGGATGGTATTTACCTTCCTCCATTGTTGTCTTCTCAGCTGATGGGGATAGGCTCGTCAATATTTGATGCATCTTCTCATATTGCTCATCTGAGCTACAGTCATTACCTCGATGTTCATTCGGGCCTAACGTTCTCCGCTCAAGCAGTTGGATCAGTAGTCGAAAATCCTGTTTCCAAATGTCCAATGGCCAAAGGGTTTAAAGGAGCAGGAGGTGCCAGGAGAATGAAATGTCTCCCATTTTTCCCACTTGATCTTAATTCTGCTTAACAGCATTGGGAGTCTAATACCCGATTAAAGGGACAAGAAATGTAATCAGTTCTCTTTCTCTCGGTAAAAGGAAAATTGTGTTGCTCGGAGATACCTATTTTACTATACAAACATTATTCTTACTATGTGTACTTTCGTCTGCCATGAGCTTCAGAAAAAGGGTCATTTATTCTCGGCACATCTGCCTCAATAATTCCTAGGATATCTCTTCCACAAGGGCCATTACAACCCTTTGAAAGGGTGAGACGACTATAGGAAAGGGGTTAATGCGTCCGCTCTCGAAACGTCATTACTTCTGCACCTCTCGAGTCTCGAGAGAGTTCTATCGGCTCTGTAGACCTGGATAAGTGAGGGACCTGCTTCGCATTAAGAAATTAGGGATGCATGATTTAGCGGTCGATCTTCTCTTGGATATGCAAATGTTCAAGGCCATACACGAACCTTTGGCAAAGGCCATTTAGTTCTCTATTCCAGTTATGCTCTCGGGAGTATGCTGCATGGCACTTATGCTTCATGTTTATAACCAAGTCAACATACGATTATGCTTATGAGATCCCTACTCTCTGTAGCCTCTCTGGTGAGCTTTGTATTTTTCATTCGCTCCTAAACATTCTACCAGAGTCGTATTCTCTGAGTTCGTATCATGCTATGAAATGCGCCCACAAAGATATCTGCGTAATAATGGTGTCCCTCGTCTCATACGTAATGAATATTATGCTTTTAATATGCGCATGTATTTGCCTACTCAGATCTTTTCTCCCGGCCGCGCAAACGATAGATAAAAGGTAGAAATCTCCAATAAATTTAGTAAGTAAATAAACTTGGGCTTACTGACTTTTGTGCTTCGTGTCTTCCCATATCACTTGTATTCGAGGACTAATCGTGAACGAGTGTTTAAATAAAACGCAATGCTTCCATATTTTAATTCGTAAATTTTTTATACAAATTAATTATGTTTTGACTAAATTGGGGGCAGCAGTATATTCAAGTAACCAGCTGTAGTGAAAATAATAAATAAAAAAGCATGCATCACTTATATGGGGTCAAGAGTTTGATGCATAATTATTTTGGCAGAGGTTTTTCACCCCCTCGTCTTTACCCAAGGCATTCTCAATTTTGCTGAACTGATTATTCATCTTTGATGTTTCTAAGTTTAATAATAAAAACAAATTATTGAGGAACACTCAATTTTTTTATTAATTCATAAACTTATCGGTTCTCATTAAAAGCAATGGGCGTTCTGGTAGACCCTGGTAGAATAATAATGAACCCCGTGGGTCGTGACGATTACCAAAATTGCCGGTCACTTTTAATAAGACAATTTATAGGCAATCTGGCACTCCGGTAAATGATCCAAAGGCTCGTGAAAAGGGGAGTAACCTTAAATGAATTTCCTTCGTTATCCTATCCCTAGCTGTAAACATGGGACAAGAGGTCGAGCCGTGCGTTGGTCCGTGGAGCATTCCTCATGGAGGTCACGTGCGTCCTTATTATGTATGCCAACTACCTAACAACACTCCGCAGAACCTGCTAGCAACACGGTGACTGGGGGGGAGGGGGGGTGTTCAAGCCTCGCCCAATAGATTATACAGTAAGTCGCTTTGCAGGACCCCCTGGAGGTGAGGATGTATAGGCATATACACAGGAAGCTAACGCCCGTTCTCGTCCTCGGGTTATTGGATGATTTACGATAGATCGTCTAAATTATCAAGGCGAATCAAAGCCGTTGGCCCCCTCGAGGGCCGAACTGAGCAGTTGACCCACAAACTCGCAAATAGCCCTAACTTCCACGTCAAAGCCATTTCTGAAGACCCTCGAGCCACGAGCATCTGAACTATCGGCCATCTTGCTGTGCTGAACTGGAATTACTGTTATTTGCGACCTTGCTGAATGGGAAATTGCAGTAGAATGAATCTTCAGAGAACATCAACATTCAGGGCAGGAATTCAATTTCACCTGCAACTTTGGCGATTACTGATTACCCCGCCAAAGCAGTGAGTGAAGCGTAATAAGATAATAATATCGATGTAGTTATGCAAATGAATCGCATGCCGAATCACTCAAAAATATTTGTTGCTATCATTGTCGTAATCCCATTATGGTGTCTGAAAAACAGCAGCTGACAACCACAGCTTGTCGCCTACGGTAGTAGTTAGGGTTGGGTCTCGTGTATCTCAAGTGCCTCCCATTGGTCCCCCAATCTACCTGGAGGAGGTCTGGTCTTTGTGTCAAGCGATTGACAGACGGTCCTTTAGAACTGCGGGGAGTCGGTCGTTCGAGTTGAGAGCGTGAAGATCTGCCGATAAAGCACAGCTCAATCATCCCTTCGTAACAATTTCTGGCCACATGCGTAAATCCATGAGTAGAAAAAAGGCGCTTGGAACTTCTTAGGCCATGTTGACTTTCGAGCAATAAGTCGAGCGACTAAGGGTCAATTCCATCAACTATTGAAACGTAGTTTGAGCGAAATGGACAGATTCGACGCCTAGTTATACTTTGTTGTCAACATGTAGATCATGTAAAATAGGCTTTGTTGGTGAAATTGGCATCAAGTTGGCACTGTAGTTTGGACCGTGAACAATTACAATTTTTGATCAAGCTGATTTTCTTGGTTTATCACAAAAAGTAACCCCCCTAAATCAAACTGTTGTTATCCTTCAAGAAAGAAAATGCCAAACTCCTATAAAATTGTTCGAGGGTGTGGATAATTTTGCCTAGATATTTTTGCTCGAATAGCTGGGTATAAACATTTGGAATTTATTGGTAAAACCAACCTTGGCCCATCGCAGGGCGAACTGTTCAGCTATTCCAAGCCCTGATGAAGAAAATATAAGTTTCCGAAAGCTCGGCTCTGAAGACCCAGCCCCTGATATTTGAATTCAAAATTGAATATTGGGTCGATCTTCAACAATTTACTATTCATTGTACAGATGCCCAGAGTACCTAGGTCGTATACCTGCTTGATGCGATCAAACGGATTTGGCAGGCGGGTGGCGAGAGACGTAGCAGGGATAGAATTTGTTGATGGGTAGCCGGCCACCAGAGCGCTCTGTCGGGCCAGGTCTTCCCCTCAGTTTCAGTCCGGTCTCACGACCCGAAGTGTTCGCATCTGTGGGGAGTCACGTCGTTTTGCCGTCGTCGGCCGCGTTCGCGATGTGTTTACAGTGACTATCTGCAGTTTTTGACCGTCATCGAAATGGTGGACACTAATACCGTCATCGAGGGCTCCGTGAAGTTTCGAGACGGAAAAAAGGTAAATTACTCAAAATATTAATTTTTTGGCTTGCTGAACACCTTTGCATGCTATTAGTTAAAATAGCCCTATTAATTAATTTTCGTGATTAAAAGCATAGGGAGGTAGCTCTGCAGCAGGTACCTACATGAGCAATTTTTTCCATACTCCGGTTCGTGATTGTTTTCTTGTGAATCCCCTGACAACACAGATACAAATATCTATGCAAAGCTCCTCATTGTCTCTCTATTGTTTTTGGATGTTAACATTGCAGAAAGTGAATTAATGGGGCGTAAATAACTCTCTGTTCTCCCGTTTGTTGAACAACATTTTGGACCGAATTGATGTCATGACGTATTGATGTCATACCTAATTTAGTATGATCAAAATTTTAAAAAATTATTAGGCAATTAGTTGATTTATGCAAATTCTAAAACTTGGTTGAAATATAAAAAAAGTGCGCTGTGTTTACGGAAGGAAAAAATGTTGAGACCTTGAACTATCAATTCGTAGGGTTCTCTCCTACGGCGTAGGTATTGAAAATAAATGAAAATTTTCCTAAGCAATTAGGTTTGGGCAGTGCTAAAAAATTTCCTATGGAAAATTCTCAATTAGATTCGGAAACCATTTCAATTAGGTAATTTGGAAAATCATCAATAATTGATCAAATTTTCATTCCATGTTTCAAAGGGTTATTCATTAAAAATCAATCACTCATTTCTTTTTCATCGAAGTGGTTCCATGGGTTTTGGGGGGTTTATAGCTTTTCCGAACCTTTACCGCCAAAATCTATCTCGAGAATTCGTTTGAAACTTTCCCGACCTTCACTTGCAAATAGTTTGTTCGGCATCCATGTTTAAGTGCCAACTTTCTGAACTCACCGATCCAGTGCTGATGTACAGTTTCCACTTCCTCGTGATATATTCTATCCTGAATTGCTCTCCGAGAATGTTAATTCTGAAAGCCCGAACAAATTATCATAATAATTTGCATGCTCGGTAGGCTCAATTTCAATCTGTTCAATGCAAAGTAGTAGAATCCTGGGGCCTACAAACTCAATGATTCGTCTGCAGGAAAAGCATTTTTCTTTGTCATTTCTGTATCTTCCTCTTTAAATTCGTGAACTCTGGTAATGGTTACATCCAATAAATACTCTAGCTTCTGTATAAGCCTATTTGTCTGTCTTTTCAGTTCATCTTAAGGCCACTTTCACCGCAAACATTTGCCGAATCATTAAATTTAACGACTTGTTGGTTACTGTTGGTCACATATCTATCAACAGCAACCAACGGGTTGGTAAACTTCTACATCGATTGGGTTTCCGGTAATTGCGCTGTTGTCATCGACGTTTTTATTTCGGGCTCACTCGATTCAAGTATCTAATCTGAAATATGGTTAAAATCCCTTTTATATCTCATCTAAGCTGTGAGGGGAATTACATACTCTAGGTTTTCCAAGCAGTTCCGCGTTGGATATCGGTTAAAACGGAAAATCGACGTGAAAATGGCGATAGAAAAGTGGAGGTGGGGGAAAACATAACGTTTTTCTTTTCATGAGACGTTTCCCCTTTTTACAGTCTGAATCTTGAGAAAATTGTGTCTAATCTTGAAAATCTTCCGCACTTTCTTCAATCGCTTACAGATTCTCCATCCCAGCTTGTAAAATTTTGGACAAATTATTTCGAGCCCGTCGTAATGTGACAAAAGTATGAGGTTTTCCTGACTGATAGTAGGCGATTACTTGAATCTTCAACATGTTTCGCGTGCTGCTGACAGAGGTTGTCGTGTTCGGGTAGATTATACCCGGTAATTTACCCGTATCGTTCACGTAGCCCGTGAGAAATTGTTTCGTGCTAAGATAAGCGCTAAGATTTGTTAGAATGAGTGCCGAGGGAAACGTCTCAATTTTTCATGCCATAAACTGTCCGATCATGGGGAAAAACAAGAAAACGATGGAGCAATGTTTCTAGTCCTAATTAATGCTATGAAAAATAAAAGGAGGAGTTGCACATTTTCAATTTTTTTAAGGGTGATAGTGTGACGTATTTGACAACTTTGCATTGTCAAAGATGCATGTAACATGGCGTGGATGTTGTGGAGCCTGCACGTCCTTTAGGTACTTCATCATAATTACGCTGGTCCTTCTTGGAGTCTGCAAGAATCCAGCTGGATTATTTACATCTTCAGACTTATGAATTTTTCCATGTATCTGAACGACATTGTAGTCGAGGAGCCCCTGCATGTGTAGCTGGACACCCTTGCACCCTGTGATCGTATATAATTCCCAAAGAATCAAATGCGTCTTTCTAAATTTGAATAAACGAGCTTTCATTCCTGTGTTTTTTTTCGCAGTGGAAATCAAGATGGTGCGTGATGAGGAAGCTCTCTCCAGTTGCAGGTAAGTCTGAGTTCGCCAAGTTTCTCCTCAGTTTCCGAGTTACCCCGAGTTGTCACAGTTGGCAGGCATTGGTGGTTTCCTCGGGGTCCTCTCCGCCAACTTTACTTCCTTCCTTAGGCCAACCTTAGTTCGAGGGACGACTTGAGGAAAGTCTTCCCTTTCGGTGGAAGACCCCCGATGTAGAACCGATGGAGGGTCCTGCCTGTGGGTCATTTATATTCATCCGCGGTCTTAGGGTCTTCTCCTTGTTCTTCCTGTACCGCCAGCTATTGATTTGAGGGATTCCGGACTGTTCTTTTAAAAGGAGAAATTGTCTTCGGCAAGTGCGACAATTCCGTCTTTGTAGTCGCGACTTACCTGAATCATCAAAAACATAACTCCTCATTATAGCCTCCACCGAAATTATTGGAAATTTTCCAAGAGTTTCGACCATTTTCGGGAGGACCGGGAAACTGGAACATTCCCATATAGTTAGCTGAAAAATATTATTTTTAATTATCCATTTCATCAGTATCACTGATTAATCAACAAGCCCCTATCAATATCCTCAATCGCTCAAACTGTAAACTCGACTTTATCGATTACTGGAATCAATTCAGAATGCCCACTAAATTCTTTGGAGTGCTCACCGCGTAATGGCGGTGTCCATTTTGTATGTGTGATGTGATGATTAATTATGATTGACGGGGTGAGTGGTGTTTAGGCTTTTTTGTAGACGATATACTCTGCCGATTATTCCTGTCAAATTGGTTGATGGCTTCATAAGACCCCCTCTGTCAAAGTGACTGCATGGTGACACTGGCAAAGTTATATACGATGGCTCAGTCGATTATTTTTACTGAGGACATCAATTACATCGTTTTATCTTATTATCTTTTTTTCATTCGTGCTATGAATGTTAACTGCCTATGATGGTCAGCTGGGTTCAGGTGCTGCATACTCGAGTTCATTTATACCTCTGTTCGGACATGCCCATTGGACCTAACCTGCCCCCGATTTCAGGTCCGATCCTATCTATGTCTTCACACCTTCAGTCCTCGTGGACTATGCTCGTGCAAGACGAGCTAACCAAGATGCACTGAAATTTACGTTATTATTGTCATACTCCAAAAAAATTTTTTGTTGCTAAAAATAAATTTCTTTTGCTCTATTTCGGCTATAGTTAATCACACTTAATTAGAACTTCTTCTCGTTTACTGCTGGCCGGTAATTCGAAAATTTGCTGGAGTCAAATTGCTCCTGTCTTGTTTGGGCGAATCAACGTCAGTCTCTGCCTGCAGTCTATGGATTTCTTTTTTTGGCAAACGGAATCTAACGACGAAGGGCTTGTACCCCGCAATTTGCGGGCTCCCCTTTTCTATCGGAAGGGATTTTTCGTGAGGGTTCGGTTGTCAAGGGTCTGAGTGAAATAATGAGGTGGAGTGTAAAACGATTACTGGTAAACTGGCAAGTAGAGAATTCCAAAGGGGATCCGCCATTTTCCCTCTGGCCCGAGCCTTCGAATAATGAGTCGAACCGGAGGTAAAACTCATTAACAGACCGTCATATTCCCAATTTCACCCATCTGTTTCGCCTTGAAATGGCCTGGCCCGTGAATTTATTCCTCGGCTACCGAATGAGGTAAAATCTGGATTTGGCTCAGTCCCTTCAGTGGGCAAAAAATCCCTGACGCAAAGAACTGGTTTCTGTTCCAAATTTTGTCTCCAGAAAAGATGGTTATTGATAAAAGTTAAATATAGTGATCAGGTGAATACGTCAAAAACTTATTGCCCTTCCAATCGTTTCAGGTTCTCCCAAGTACTTACTTTTTCCGCTTCTAAAATGCCTCCCTAACTGCTGAAGTTACCTATCTGTTTAATTTTTTTGTCATGTTCTGTAGCACAAAAATATTTTACGCTAGATTTTCGTTCCTATAAGCTGGGTTTTCTGTGCATAATTCAGTTTTTCGTTATGCATGACCAAACGCTGGGCATTCCATACTAATAATTTGATAAAATTAGATAGGTAAAAACACGCAATGTTCTTTTCTTCGCTTGAAAAGCTAGAGGATCATTGAAACTCAAGTCAGCATTAAATCCAAAATTGATAAGGAAGGTCCCTGATAAGGATTATCCTATTCCAGCCAAGTTCATGTTGACGATGGAGGAATTCCGAGGCAGGTTTTTGGTTATGCACACATTAAACACGGCACTTGTAAATCTACTGTGACATATTCTTGCGAAAGCACTATCGCAGTCACTTAGTAAGTATTGTGTATTAAACGTATGTTTACCCTGGCTTTTAAAAACATGCCCAATGAACAAACTAATAAAGCTTTTAATTTTACCCTTCTGCGCCCGTGTATAATATACCAACCTTGTTATACCTATTATACCTGTGTATAATAGACCAACATCAAATATATTATATTTGATGTTGGTCTATTACTCCAGTAAACAACATTTTACCTAACATCTCCACTTTAAGATAATTTAATTTGACCAAATTCATACAGAGAAATCGGACATGGCGAGTTTTTCATGTTGTACTCGTTTCTATATCCCTGAAAAAAAAAATCCGTGGAAATGATATAAAAATAAACGGGTCATTTCTCGGGCGAAGCTCCCTCCCAGCAGCTCAATAATGGAAAGTACTCTCGTTTTTATCTTGATATTCTGAGCATTTACCGACTTCTTCACCTACAAATATTTTCCATTCAATTACCTACCAACATAGTTTGTAAGATTCAGGTAAGCGCCCCGATAAAGCCCCCTTTTCGAAATTGACTCTCCTTATCAAGTTCGCGATTCTTGAACTGCACGAAAGCAGCCAGTCTGCCTCTTTTACGATACTTCCCAATGAAACTCGGTGTCGTTAAACCACCAGAATAGATACGAGATACTAGTGAATCGTGTAAAACAGCCGGGTTTATTACTCCATCCCATCACAACTCTGCAGAGTAATCTACTGGGAAATTGGTTTTTTTTTATTCGTGCTGAAAACAACATTTCTAACTGATGGATTGGCCCAACCCTTCGGTTCATGGTATTAAGTTCTTGATGCCTGGCGGCCCGCGAATTCAATAACAGAAGGATACTTCTAAACATGCTACAAAACTAGCAGTATTTTGTAGTTTTTTAGTAGTTTTTTGATACATGTTCGGTGAGTGGGTTGTGGTGTGGGTATGGTGTGCATAATTGTAGTGTACAACTACAGTACTGCAGTAAGAGTATGGGGATGAGGGCTGGACTCATGTGCTGGTTTATATTATGGAATTATAATAATTATTAATTTATTTTATTGTAATATTTTCTGGAGTTTACTAGAGTTGGTGTGGGGGGAAAAATTGAGATTTTGACATAGATGAAATAATAATTGTTCCCAAATTATTTTGGAATTATTTGAACATTTTCCCCGTTTTTCTCCGGCCATTAGTTGTACAGTAGGTGTTTTTCCGCAAATTTTCCGAGCAAATTTTTCTCCGGCTGTTTGGGAACCCGAAAAATTTGATCGCGATTGACCCTTGTTGTCGTTGGTAATTTTTGGAGCGTTCCATTTGCATCATTATTACAAATGTAATAATCCAAATGGATTATCGAGGACTCGTTGGATTCCATGGAGTCAGCAAATTCATCCCTTGAACGTCCTCATTAGTTGGAGCTTCGAGTCAAAACACGCTTTTTTTTAATCAATCAACAAATATTTGTCGCCTTCACGAAAAATTGAAAATTCCGCAATAAAAACATTTTTCCATTGCCTTCAGGCACCTGAATGCTGGCAAAATTTGAAGAGTTTTCCTTCAAAACTGCATAAATCCATTTTCGAGTTTTGTCGATATCGATTTCGTTTTTTCGATTTTTGATTGCTTATAGGTACCAAAACTGCTATGAATCGAAATCGAAAATCGAAAAACGAAATCGATATCGACAAAACACGAAAGTGGATTTATGCAGTTTTGAAGGAAAACTCTTCATTTGGCAACACCTTCTTGAGGGGGAAAATGCAAAAACCATTCCGATCGCGAAACCTCAAAGGGGCCGTTAAAAAATCAGAGAGTAGAAAATAATCGGCATAAAAATATTTATTTGACGTCCTTGGATAAATCGAGGTTAAGAATAAACGAAAAATTCAAGGTATAGGTTCGTTCTTTTATACTTGTCATGTACCACTGAATTCATTCCAGTCCTACAATGATGAAACGCGTAATGCCATGGTATCGCGTTGCTCCAAAGTCAAGCTCTCTTGCACACGTCCTCCTTGCATTGTCGGTATTCGAGGATTATGAAAGCCGTTATACGGTGAGACATCTCGCTAGCGATTCCGTATACGACGTAGGCCCTTGTAAAATTCCCCGTGCGGCGTATAATAGTGAAAAGGACTCGAATCGCGGGTACCTTTTCACCTGCTGCGAGGAAGCCAAGTGGCCCATATCCTTATAGCGCCGACAGGACGGAGGAAGTGCTTCTGCTGAAGGACTGAGCTCAGCAGCTCGACACCGGTCCCCCGAGGCTAAACACTTCCCGCCGACTTCGCTTCTCATTTTCCTCATACTTGTATCCCCCAGCAGCTCAGAAACCGCTTGGCTCTTATTTATGCCGTTGCTACTCGTGTTCTGTGTTCCACGGATGTAAATCCTCTGGCCGATACGACCATTCATTCGGCAAGAAAGGATATTCTTAAAACTTTTTTTGAATCATGAAACAAATCTGTTCATATTCTATCAATTTTCAGTTTTTGGGCCGTATTCAGAAAAGTTCCTTTGGACAGGAGCCGTCCGAAATAGAGTTTGCTCATTTTATTGATCAGTTTCAAAACATCGCGTTCCCATAAACCCCGCATGGTACTGAGACGATAACAGCAATCCAGGCACTGTCAATCGCAATCTCGATTTCCGAGATCCGAATTTTAAGGTTACTCACCACCATCCTTATAAATTCTAACTAAACTACTGAACTATATAAATTCTGTTTGGAGCATTGGCCGGCTCCTGCGCAAAGGAACTTTTCGTAATACGGCCCCTAATCTAACTCAACCTTGTCTTGAGGTGATTTGTAACGTGGTGGTAGCAGGATCGTTCGTTTTGAGTTTCGTTTCAACGTTTCGTACACCAACTGACGTTACAAAAAAGATTTTTTCTACTCACACAATCGTTTGAGCCCACTTTTCCTTTCATTACCCGAAATAAACTTAGCAAGATCATGCAGCCGTTCACTGCTCTCCATTCGGAATTCGACGATGCGAATAAATCACTAATACGTCATTGATCAACAAGCCCTTTGGTCCCTTTGTGGCTTGAACTGAAAACGGCCCGACCGAATTGACCCGACGTTCAGTCCACATAGCGGTTGGGATTCCTCGCAGTTCTGAAGCCGTGGAGAGTCGGACGAGGTCCTCGAAAGGCATTCCCCAACTCAGGAGCATTGATTGCTCGGCGACCCCTGGAATTTTCTCTCGATCCCATTTCCTTCTGTATTCCATCGCCATTGGCTATTCTTTTAAAGCTCTTTCTCCTCTTTGTTTATTATACGCTAACCCCGCGGGTTTCCGAAAGTGAACTATCGCTACCGCTATTTGTCCTCGATATCCGGATAGCCATCTTCGTCACGAATATTCGTCTTTTTCGAACGGGTTAAGCGGGTCATCGTAAGGATCTACGAGAAATCAAATGATAAACTGAGAAGGTCATGGGATCCATCCAGATTGATAATAATTCCATTGCGATTTCTTTTGACTCGATCAACCACTGTAGATACGGAGATATTTGTTTTAGGTCGAAATAATCGACATTTCTATCGTCTGGGCTCATCCAACACGGAAATTTCGAAATTGGAAACAACGAAGACATCATTTATCGAGCCATTTTTTTTTCTTCAAAGCCTAATTGTGACTATCTCCAAATTTGCCTTCACACCCGAAATACGGTGATTAAGTTCATCAGTTCAAAAAGATGAGAAACAATCAAATTTGCTAATACCGTCTAACTATCCTGTCGATACTTGAAGCGCAAGGGGAACAAGACCCATGATAGTGATTTTGAAATTTCCGTAAATATTGAAAGAATCTACTCATCGAGACCGAGGTAAGTGTCGATAGCACCCAAAATCATGAACCATTTTTGTAGGCAGTAAACGATGAAATACCTATCAAAATGGCAAAAAATACTAGAAGTCCAGAAATATTATCAGTAGGGATCGGATTTTTATGTATTTAAAAATGCCGAATATGTGACATATATATGCATTCAATTTTATAAAATATGTGGAAAATATGTAAAAAGGTTGAAATATATGCAAATGATATGTGGAAAATATGAAAAAAGGTTTAAATATTTTCAAAAAATATGTGGAAAATATGTAAAAAGGTTTAAATATTTTCAATAAAATGTTTAAGCACAAATGAACAACAAGATTTTGGTAAATTATTTCCAGAAATAATGTAGGTACCTATGTAATGGGTCGGATTTTTTTTCATCACCCCCTGAAAAATTTTCCTTTACGTTTCAGAGGGTCTAGATAAAAATCGGCAATAATGTTTTTCCCGTACGTCGTTTGCAGCAAAACGACCGAAAAGAGTTATCCAATTTAAAAAAAAACCAGTGGTGCGTAGATAACACACAATACTTCCATATTTTGGAACGTAAAATTGTGACACAATTTGATCATATTTTGACTGCTTTTGAGGGTGTTTAGGTCAAAAATGTTTGTTTATTTGTTTATTTATATTTACGGCTTACGCCAATTACAAAATATTTATTTATCCACAGTCCGTCGCATTGGACATAGAAGAAAAAGCAAAATAAAGGAAATTAAGAAACGAATACTAGCAGCAGGTTAACTTGAAATGTTACGTGAAATGTTAATTCAGAAGTTATCGTCCATGGTTTAGGCCTAAGAGTTCGATGTTCAAACGGAATTGTGTTTTCCTGCGTTAAGTTGTCTTTTAAGGAGCGTAAATTGTATTTTAGATACCTACTAGTTAAAATTGTCTTTTAACAAAAAAAAAGTCGCTGCGTGGGCCAAAAAATAAAAATACAAAAAAATTAAATACTTCGTTTATACAATAAGTTTTGAAATCAGCGAGCGTCTTCAATTCACCAAGTCATTTCATCTGTTTTCACCATTTTTTTTTTCGTTTGTAAAGCCTACAAAAAATCGAGATTGAAAAATTATATTCTTGCAGCATGTTCAAGTTACAGGAAACCAGAAGTCCGTTTTCGGAGTTGTAAGGCATTTTGTCAATTGTGGGGTTAAATTCAGGTTAATTGAAAATTTCAAAACCGTTTTTACATCCATATTTACAGGGTAAATGCTAGTATTTTGATCGTCGTAAAATCGGATTGGAACTTCAAAGAAAATTTTCTCTTACACTTTTACTGAGAATACTTCGCGAACTGTGGTATTTTACAACCAGTGGTGCGTAGATAACACACAATACTTCCATATTTTGAAACGTAAAATTGAGACACAATTTGATCATATTTAGACTGCTTTTGAGGGTGTTTAGGTCAAAAATATCAAAAAATTTACTATTTAAATTTTAAAATTTGCCCAAAATAAAAATGCACCACATTAATTACCTAATTAATTAAAAAATATCCACTTATTCTGCAAGGTAAAAGAAAGATTTCAAGACCAAGAACGCTCAAATCGGTTCATTTTTGTGACCGGAAAAAAATAAAATAGAAAACACTAAAAATGCAAATATATCGGAATTACTGTGCGTTATCCGAATTTTGATAAAACAGGGTGTTAGGTCTTGCCGGGACAAACATTTCAGTTCAAGAAATTTGAAAAAAGGTTGAGAATTGAGGGAGTTATGTTCATTTTTGTAAATGACCACAGACGGACAGACTAACGGACACACAGACACTTGTTCAGGAAGTGATTCTGAGTAAATGTGTATAAGAAAAAGTTTTTTCTGAAGCTCCGTTCCGATTCTCGATTTTAGGACGATCACAATATTTCCATTTACTCTGTAAATATGGAAATAAAAAGCCTCCGTTTGAGCCATTGATTTTAATAAACTGACGACCAATCGAACTTACCTGAAGTTCGGTCGAAATTATATGAATCCTCAGCCCGAAGATGTTACGGATAGTTGCAGTATTGTCCATCACTGCAATGACATTGTGTGAAAACAAATAGTGAATTTCCGATCGAGTTACAGCCTAATTTCTGATCGATGGCCGTAACATGATTACAAACAGTGGATATTCAAACACAAAAAATTATTCAAGGTAATTTTTGCATCTAATAATTGGCATTTTTTTAATGAATCGTACTTACCTATTCCCACGACTTAATTGAACGCTCGAACATCAAGAGAAACCCGAGTCACAATAAATCGCGAAGACTTTTCGAGAAACACTTCAGAAACGTCAAGAAAAACTGGACAGGACACGAGATAATAAAAAACGCGAAATTCTAGTTTATGGGAATGTAACGGGTCGATAAAGTGCCAAAATGTGGGGATCCTTCACTACAATACCTACCCATTTACCTATTTTTCGTTCGTAAGCCATGCATCTCTTCGATTTCAAATGAAAAACTCTTACCTTTGGACCAAACGCAGACAAGTTCGGACATACCTGTAACAAAAAAATGGAAAATCCGTTGAAGCTCCATTTGCTTCAGGGAAGCAAAAATAATAGAAATAGTGTGATATAAATCATAAATTTATCAAAAATGAAAAAATTATCATTTTATGGTAACTTACGTTTGGCCGCGTCGCTCCTCGTTGGCCGATGTCCTCCGGCTGCATACTCCGAGGTGTTGCACTTCTCGAACCACAGAATGTTTCCACAGCACGACACTTTTTTTGTCAAAATAAAACTTGATTTTAGGAGAAAAAATCCATAAAACAGTTCAATTTACGAATTTAAGGGATTTTTGAATTTTTCTAACAACTAGGTTTTACTCAAAGCTTTTGTGTCGAATTGCTTTCTATGGTGAAAATTTAAAGCAAAGAAATACCTACCGACTCAATTGTCAAAGGCTCCAGTCAGGAATTGAAACTTTTTGAACTTTGAAGTTTGATCAGATGAACACTAAACCGAAATTTTCAAACCAAACGTAATCACCTACTAATATTGATCAAATGTTTGGAATTGCACTCCCTTGAGAATAAACACGGCACTTGATCACACCTGCAACAAACAAGAAGAAGCATTGCGGTTACACGTCAAATTTTGAATAAAATCGAGAGAAAAAATATTGCTTACTACACTGGATTAGCTGTAGACTACAGCGAGGACGAGTTCATAAAAATGTAAGATGAAAATCTCAATCATAAAAAAATCTGAATTTCCAAGTTAATTATGAAAACGACAGCCACGAGCATAGGAATGCGCCAGAACGAGCATAGGATGAAAGATTTTCGACACTATTCTAGCACTTACTTTCATCGAACCGATGGAATCTTGACTTGTGGCGTTACCAGGGCGGCAGACACAAAGTCCAAAGCGAATCCACCACACAACACAACACAGCGACACAACACAGAACCATTTAAAAATTGTTGTTCCCTCAACCGGCACGAGAAATCGGACGGACGCGAATCGGAACGAGCGAAACGGGACGGTAAGAAAATGAAATGAGTATTTTGCAAACCAGTGGTGCGTAGATAACACACAATACTTCCATATTTTGGAACGTAAAATTATGACGCAATTTGATCATATTTTGACTGCTTTTGAGGGTGTTTAGGTCAAAAATATCAAAAAATTCACTATTCAAATTTCAAAATTCACCCAAACACAAAAAACGCCAGTTTTTCGGAACATAAAAAATATCCACATATTCTGTAAGGTAAAACAAAGATTTTAAGACCAAGAACGCTCAAATCGGTTCATTTTTGTGGCCGGAAAAAAATAAAATAGAAAACACTAAAAATGCAAATATATCGGAAGTACTGTGCGTTATCCGAATTCCGATTAAACAGGGTGTTTGGTCTTTCCGAGACAAACATTTCAGTTCAAGAAATTTGAAAAAAGGTTGAGAATTGAGGGAGTTATGGCCATTTTTGTAAATGACCACAGACGGACAGACGGACAGACGGACACACGGACAGACGGACAGACGGACACACAGACACACAGACACTTGTTCAGGAAGTGATTCTGAGTAAATGTGTATAAGAAAAAGTTTTTTCTGAAGCTCCGTTCCGATTCTCGATTTTAGGACGATCACAATACTTCCATTTACTCTGTAAATATGGAAGTAAAAATTATCGGTTATATTCATTGAATCCGAGATTTCGTGGAATTATTATTACGGAATAGTGCTGGCTTAATATCGATAGTTCGGTGCTATCGATAGTTCCGTGTTATCGATAGGTCGACAGAATAATATATTTGAACCTGAAAGTTTTTACTCAACCTAAAAAACGAAAAACGCTCTTCAAGTCCCTACTATGATAACCTGAAGTCCTGAAAAATAAAAATAAATCAAGAAGACAGCATTTACGCTGATTAATGGGTCGTAATAATGATGCTGAATAATGATCTTATTAAATTTCCAAATTATTTGGAATCTTTTATTAAAAAAAAGATATTTGTCCTCATTCCGGATCTGGATGACCCAAAACAACCATGCTAGATACCAAATCTTACCATAGATATCAGTACACCGAGCTAGAGAAAACCACAATAATTAACTAAGTATTGAACTATTAATTAATAATAAAATAATAGATAGGTTGGCAATAATAAAAATAATAATATAATAGGTAATGTATATAAGTAATGATACAATGTATTATCTGTATTATGCCATAATAATATAAAACAATATATACCTGCCTAATATAATAGTAATGTATAAATAATATTAATAAAATAATCAAATTCTACTTTACAGTTACAGTTGAATGCGAAAAAAGGTAAAATTTTTTGAAACTTGGACGATTACGAAGATTTATTAATACTGAATGATAAACCAAAACTATCACTAGGTCAACGGTAGTCCAAATGAGCAAGGGAGTCGGTGTGGAAAGAACCGAAACTATCTTTATTTACCAAGAAATAAACCAAAACTATCGATAGGTCAACGAAAGTCCAAGAAATTTACCAAAACCATATTTATTTACCTTTATTTTTATACTAGCTGTACCCGCCCGGCGTTGCCCGTGTCAAAAAAATTGTGATTAATTAATTAGGTAGACTGTCTCTCTCTCTCTCTATCTTCCCCCCCCCCACAACATTCCCCGTCGATAAAAAGAACGATCTGTTAAAAAATTAGTTTAAATAAGAACAGGTCATTTTTTTAAATTTATAAAAAAAAATGTTGAGTTGAGTTGAGGGTTGGGTTGGGTTGGGTTGGGTTGGGTTAGGTTGGGTTGGGTTGGGTTGGGTTGAGTTCCCCGTCGATAAAAAGAAACAATCGGTTAAAAAATTAGTTTAAATGAGAACAGGTCATTTTTTTTAAATTAAAAAAAAATTTCAAATTTATCTAATTCAAAAATTGAAAATTGGCCTTCGAGGTCTGGTGGCCAGCCCCTTTGTGCTTCCGTGTAAAAAATTCCAGGTACCTGCGTGCGATAGATTTGGCTGGAGAGCTCGGTCAGACTGACAGACACATCACACTATGTGTAAGTCTTGCTTTTATTATTATAGATTATATTTATAAATATTTATCTTAGTTTACCAAAACTATCTTTATTTATCAAAACTTTACCAAAACTATCTTAATTCACCTTTCTTTATATTATTTATCTTTATTTACCATCGAAAGTCCAAGAAATTAACCAATACTATCGATAGGTCAACGAAAGTCCAAGAAATTTACCAAAACTATCTTTATTTACCTTTATTTATGTATTTATATTTTATTTATATTTATATTATTTATCTTTATTAATATTATTTATATTTTTTATCAAATTGACCAATCTATCTTTATTTACCTTTATTTATATTATTTTTACATTTATATTATTTATCTTTATTAACAACAAAAGTCCAAGAAATTTACCAAAACTATCTTTTCTTACCAAGAAATAAACCAGTCGGAGTAGAAAGAAATTTTCGGATAATGAGAAATAATCGTGAGAGTACCTACGGAAAATTTTAAAATTATTTGAAACTTGGGCGATTACAAAGATTTGTTATTGAATAACAAACACAAACTATCGATAGTATCGATTAGCGAGGGCACAATTCAATTTACACGGCCCCACTCCACTGGCGAAATCCGGGAGCGCGGCGCTGCGTCTACGCGGCGATGCGCCGCCGACTATTTTTTCCGTAGACGCAGCGCTATGCACCCTCATGAGCGTGCAAGACAATTCCTGGCCAAGCCCTCAACACGCTGGATCCAGTCCGCTCGAGGCGGCGAGGCAATGACCGCCGTGTACCAAAGTACATATTAAGCTATGAGACTAGAGCGACATGCCCTAACTAGCTCCGACCCTCTCTCCGATAAAATCGGAAAAATTCGGTAAAATTCGGGATAAATTCGGTTAACGGGCGAAAACAATGGCATTTTTCTTAACTTATTATCGATATTAAGCCCGCACTATGCCGAACTCACTTGCTTTCACGCAGAAATGACCGAAATAATCGGTATTTGAATTATCGAAAACCTTCACTCAAACCAGTGGTACACACAATACTTCCATATTATGATTCGCAAATTTTCGACACGATTGTATCACATTTTTACTACTTTGGAGGCTTTATGGCTCAGAAATACCAGGACTCATAATGAAAATTTTAAAACTCGCCTAAAAATATGAAAAGTTATCGGAACATGAAAAATACCAACGTATTGTGAAGTCTAAACCGAAGATTTTAAGACCAGGAACGCTGAAATCGGTTCAATTTTGTGGTCAGGAAAAAAATAAAATTGAAAACGCTAAAAGTGCAAATTTATCGGAAGTACTGCGAGTAATTCAAATTTCGATTCAACAGGGTGATAGGTCTTACTGAGAAAAATCTCTTAGTTCAAGAAATTTGAAGAAGGAAATCAGAAAAAGGACAATTAGAAACGAAGTTTTTCTATGTAAAATATTTTTCGAAGTGTTTTTTCCTATCCTAGGGGGGCAAAAAGGAAAATTTACTTACGCGAGCGCGACGCGACCGACCCGGAGGGAACACGGCGGAAGACTGAGGCCGCGAACAGGCGATTCGCACTAGCAGGATAGCCGAACATGAAATTACACAAACGAACATGCGCGCGGGTCGCAGATTCTCGAAATCGTAGCGCCTACGGCTTGCTGAGCTGTGCCGGGCGGCTGGTCAAAACTTCCGCCGTGTTGGTCCGGGCGGCTAGTTGATCGAAGGGCTCGGATTGCCCGGCTCGGCACCGCCCGGCTCGGGTTCCGGCAGCGCGGCGCGTCTCCATGGCGGGAGAGTCGGCTCTCGACCAATGTTCAAACGGAATTGTGTTTTCCTGCGTTAAGTTGTCTTTTAAGCAGCGTAAATTGTATTTTAGATACTAGTTAAAATTGTCTTTTAACAAAAAAAAAAGTCGCTGCGTGGGCCAAAAAATAAAAATACAAAAAAATTAAATACTTCGTTTATACAATAAGTTTTGAAATCAGCGAGCGTCTTCAATTCACCAAGTCATTTCATCTGTTTTCACCATTTTTTTTTCGTTTGTGAAGCCTACAAAAAATCGAGATTAAAAAAATTATATTCTTGCAGCATGTTCTAGTTACAGGAAACCAGAAGTCCGTTTTCGGAGTTGTAAGGCATTTCGTCAATTGTGGGGTTAAATTCAGGTTAATTGAAAATTTCAAAACCGTTTTTACATCCATATTTACAGGGTAAATGCTAGTATTTTGATTGTCGTAAAATCGGATTGGAACTTCAAAGAAAATTTTCTCTTACACTTTTACTGAGAATACTTCGCGAACTGTGGTATTTTACAACCAGTGGTGCGTAGATAACACACAATACTTCCATATTTTGAAACGTAAAATTGAGACACAATTTGATCATATTTTGACTGCTTTTGAGGGTGTTTAGGTCAAAAATATCAAAAAATTTACTATTTAAATTTTAAAATTTGCCCAAAATAAAAATACACCACATTATCGGAATAAAAAAAATATCCACATATTCTGCAAGGTAAAACAAAGATTTAAAGACCAAGAACGCTCAAATCGGTTCATTTTTGTGGCCGGATAAAAATAAAATAGAAAACACTAAAAATGCAAATATATCGGAAGTACTGTGCGATCCCTAATTATCAGGAATGTTTCAATTTGATCGAAAATTTTCCAAAAATTCTGGAAATAATGTACCTACCAAAAGCGTGGGAGCAATGGCATTTATTATGAGATATTTCTCAATTTAAACAAAAAGTATGGACCAAATCAATTGGAAATTTTTATCAGAAATTTCTCGTTTTGGTCAAAGGTTATGGGTGAAATTATTACAATTTAATCAGAAATTTCTCGATTTGCCGAAAAAGTTTTTCAAAAATTTCTCAATTTGATAGCAAATTTTTACTATACAGTTCTTAATCTGAGAGCCAATTTTTGCCAAAAATTACTTAATTTGATCAAAAATTTATTTTGAATTTTTCTCATAACATTCTCCACTTTGTGCTTTAAGGTGATATTTCTATTCCATTCCATAAATTTAGCTCTAACCATTCCAAATCTTTGAGAAGAATTCTGCTGAAGCTACGAACTAAACAAACCTTTGCTCTTCAAAAGACGAAAAGCAAGAAATGGGGTAAAAAACGAAAAAATGTACCTACGCCGGATGCAGGAAAGGTACGTTGAGAAAAACGGAAGAGAGCGCGGAAACTGAAAAAAGAAAAGCGGGAAGCGAACGCAGGTGATGGAGCGGGAGTGGAAATCGTGAAAGAAGAAACTTGATTGAATCGCCGGCTATTTCTGGTAACGACCTTAAAATACCTTGTGGAATAAGAATGAGGGCTTCAAGTACTCAAGGAGAATAGCTAATGCAATTATTGTCGATTGTGCTCGGTAGGTATTACATTCGGCATTGTTTGAATGTTTTAAGCTCCCTTTACTTTATCCGAAACAATTTGGAAGGTTATGCCTTTTGCGGGAGGCGCAGCGGAGGAAAGTCCTTATGTTCTCTAATAAGAAAAATAATAAAAATAAAGAAAATTTTTTTGTCTAATAAGTCATCCTGACGGCATGTAGATAACTACTCGTGGAGAAATCGTGGAATCCCATCCCCACCTTCGTTACCGACCAAAGTTTGATTCTCCTCGAGAATCGCCAATTTCGGGAAACCATTCTTACGTAGGTATATAGCCCATATCGAATTTTGAGTAGCTGGTGATAACTGGGTTATCGAGGGATAGAAGCGGAAGCGCCGCGCGGAACTTTCCTGCGGAATCGACGTGCCGGGCGGAAGCGCCGCCGCTTTTTCGCCTTCCGCGGACTCGTCGTTTCCTTTTCGCGAATCTTGTAAAATATTCAACGTCCCCTCAGCCTTGGAAGTAACTCGTTTCCGGTCGAGAAATATGAGCAAGTTTCCTTCGGAAGATAATCCGTCAGAAACGGGTAAGCAAATGGGCCCTTTCAGAGTGGATTCGATCAAGTATTCCTTTTGGCAGGAGTGCGCCATTTTGGCCGATTTTGTCTTCGTTTGAATAGAAAACAGAAAGTTGCCGCTACAATCCGTCTGACTAGATTAGTTGGATTGGAACTTTGAAAATGGACAAGTTCGGGGTCCTCTCCATTCTCGCGCTTTTTCTAGCGAAGCCATAATCAGATCATCTTCTCGGTCGGAAACTGGCGAAGTTAAATTTGGTAATGCTGCAAATTTCTTACTTAAACTTGCAACTTCTTTCAGCTGTTTCAAAGTAGATTTACTCGGGTGATTTGTAATCTTGAGATAATTTTGTCACACTATCGAAACTACTGACCATGTTCCACATAGGCCCGGTTTATTGACAGAATTTATGAATCCGATATCCCAGGAAGCTTCCGATAAAATTCACCACGGTGGAATTTATATCAAATTTGATCGCAAAAATCTCATTGGAAATGTTTATCCAAAGCTCGGTTATCGGATGGATAAATTTTGTCAATAAACCGGCCTTAGGGACCCTTTCACCTAACATTGTTTCTCTAGTTAAAGTTACCAACTCGTCGTTTATTCTGTTGGTCACTACTTTTCTAGTTACTACTTAACTTTAGGGAAAACATTTTTGGTGAAAGTGGCCCATATTCGGTTACTACTGACAAAGATGGATTGTCGAAAAGATAATCCACGTCGTTACTACATGGTATTTGTTTTACCGAAGACATCGCGAAGCTTTCAAAATTGCGGTAAAAGCTCAACACGATCAATCTTCCATTTCATAAATCAGTTTTTTCCTCCTATTCTACAGCACCTACCTATATCGCAAAAAATCCACTAGCTTCCTTTTGTGTATAAATGAAGAGAAGCTATTAATGACCTATCGACTCTGCCGAGCCACAATAGGATTTTTCCTCGATAAAAGAGCAATGCAAGTCTGGCGGCTTATAAAAACGATTTTTCCATTCAGCGAACGCCTATAGGAATTCCTTCTATAATGCTGTCTATGAACCTATTGTTACCGAAATCATCTCAGGTCAGCTGAAGTAATTGTTGAGAGGGAGTGGCCCGGAAATAGGAAACTGGATCGATAAACCAGGCGGTTTGAACCAGCATCCGCCGTTCCTGAAATGAAATTTGATTCGGCTAATTGGTCATTGTGGAGGAAAGGAAGGTTAGGAAACTCCTTACAATTATACGTGGTGGAACTTTGGAGATTAGGTAGGTACCTATATATCGTAAGGATAGTAAACATCTGTTAAATTCATCAATCTGTTGAATGGACTAATTTTTTTTTTCATTTTTTGCTCACAATTTTGATTGAATGAGGCCGAAATGACTACTCTTTCAATATTACCTGCTTGTCACAAAAAAAAATTAAATAATAACAAAAATTATTTGTTAACACAGCACCCTGAAGTATAAATATTCGGTCATCTTGAGGATCTTCCATCTTGAATCCACTGTCAAACTCCGAATGGTGGGATAAGCTACCTTCTAGTTATGGTATAGAGCTATGGTAAACGAGAACCTTGGTTAGCAGCCTTGGTTAGGCACATCCGAGGGAGGTGATGGATTACCTGGGACTTATGAGAAAGTTTGGCCAACGTTAGGAAGCAAGTACCCTCCATCCAACCCTAACGGCTCACTTGGCTCACATGGTTGTGCAGGAGCAGAAAAGAGACCAGGAACTGAGGAGAGGGGATGTGAGCAGGAACAGGTGTTCAGGCCGGTCTCTCGTTTATAAAAACTCAGCTGCCAGTGCTAGCAATATTTATCTCGGTAAACCCCTTCCAACAGAAAAATAAGAAATTCGAGTTGAAATCAGTGGTGCTCCGATTGCTCAAAATACTTTTGGTTTTGGTACTTAAGATTTCCCGTGCATTCAGAGCAATATTTTATAATTGATTTTTTTCTTCTGAACTTTCGATCCGATTCACAATTTTTTCATGACGATTTTTTATACTTCCATTCACTTTGTAAATTAATATAAAGATGAAAATCCTTATTTTAGCTAAAGGTTTTTTCTCTCCACCATTTAACCTGCATCAACCTACATTTGAAGAAAATATTCAGAAATTCCTTCGCCCAGACTTTTGATACCTCAAAGCATTTCCTTTGTTATATTCACTTGCACTTAATTTTCTGATTGTGGAGTAGCAGTTAAATTTGCATTTTACCTCACTCGGAATCTCAACTTCTGTGCCCGGTTCGCTGATTGGGAAGACCTTGGAATAGCTAGTAATTTTCTTGATCTGTCAAGGTCGCTAGTCCACGGGCTTCATGTCAATTTGCATCAGCGGTTAATGCTCGCATTACCACTGGGGTCTGGTTCTGGCTGTTGGGAACTGTCCTGATAAGGATCGAGTTGACTGGTTATAACAAAGAGTTCGGAGAATATCGGTCTCTTCCAGACAGTTTTGTTCTCTTGTAATACTACACCTTCCCGACTATATTGTTCTCACTGTGAACACTATAGCGCACCGGGACTGCCGTTGGTGTTCTTACGCGTACATCGACTTCCCCTCTTTGCAGATGTTTTTCTCACTTTTCGAAGATTCTCACCTCAGTACCGCACATAACGAAAACCGTAGTCGGCTGATGAGTCCATAAATATGTGCCCAACGTTATGAATTGAACACTCGTCTCTTCGCTACCTTGCCCATATTCCACAATAAATGCATAAACATTGTCTTAACACAGATGGCCGGCTTATCATTTTGTTTAAAGCTAGATTTTTCCCAAGACGCTTCCATTAACTTATGGATGATAAAGTAATGTGGGAATCTTGATCTGCATTGGTCCCTCGATCGAAAATTGGCAGTTTTAAATGTAAATTATGTAAATGATGATTTATTTGTGTTAACCTGTAGGGCATCAGAAGGAGTTGGTTTAGTACTCCAATCTCATTTATTTCCGAAAACCCCGAATGCCAGGGATGACATGAATCATATGACTATGGGCCAAATTTTTCATGCCACCTATGGGATTCGAACCCATAACTCCCAGTTAGAGCCTGCAGCTAGGCAGACGCGGTAGCCACTAGACCAACCCGTTAGCCCCGATAATCGGATCAATTCTAAGATCGATAAACCGAGAGGATACGGACTGTCAATGGTCGACCGGACCTAGTGAGAAAGTCGCCACATCACTCCCCCTCCTATCAAAATTGAATTTATATTTACTAAAACTCAAGAATTTCATTTGGCTTCCCTGGCATTTTTTGAAAGTTCTCTTCACAAGAAACCGTTTTCCAGCGTTGTTCGACGGCTCAGTATGGATATAACACGCACCCGTCTCATTTTTACTAATAGCCCAATTTGGTAAATCAGGTCGAAACGGAGTTCCTCCCAATATGGTCACGATCGATTTTGTCGTCAGCTTGTTAAGCTCGACAACTTTTGTAGACGACCGTGTTTATTCATTATTCATGGAAAAACGGTTGGCAAAACATTTCAAGAGACCGTTTAATTTGTAGCCTCAGGGCGATTTACACTGTTCGGGGAGTTGATTAGCAGGTTGGGTGTTAACTATTCCGTAACGTGGGCCAAAACCGTCTATATAGTTCACGTTGCTATGAACTTGTGCGTTAATTTGCTGAAAGCCGCCTCGTTCCTAAATTGGCTCGCACTACACTTGATAGCTTTGACCATGGATTTCATCAAGCGGCTCTCTGAGAAGTTTTAGTGACAACAGTATAAAATTCAAAAGCAGTTTGCGCTTTCCAATCTCCATGAGTTTACAGCAGTTTCATACGATTATTTTATACATTAGGTATTTTTACGAATTAATCATTATTTTACGTGCGTTTTTCGACTCTCTTTGAAAATTTCGGACAGATCAATTAAAAAATTAACCCCGTTGATTATTATTAGCTTTCTTGTTTGCGGGGAATTATCCGATGCGTTTAGCTTTGAAAATCCCTCTATCACTTGATCTTCTTCTTACTTATTAGAGTTTTCTGTGCCACTCTGAAATTCTTCTTTCGAAGTGGATTCAATAATATTACGTAATTTTGTCCAAGGTAATGAATTTCAGTCGCGTCTGTTCTTGGCCAATAAAACAAGCCCTGTCCGGTAGTTTACGTCACAATCGCCATTCTTTTGCCTTTTTATTGCGTCCGGCATTGTGGCTGCATCCTGGGATGAATATTGATTTTAAAGGCCTCGAGTTAGTCAATCTCAGGCTTTGTGAAACCCTTTTGCTATTCTCTTTTGAAATCTTTAAAACAATTCAAAGTATTTATTTTTTCCCCATTTCAGAAAAAAAATAAGCTCTAGGATTGCGATTAACGGTTTTAATTACGACATCTCGGAAGGGAGAAATAGTTATTACAATCGTTGATGAAATGTACTCAATGCTCTGCATATTTAGCAATTTATAACCATTAGCACAGTTCCCAAACTGGCCCTCTGCCTAGCGGTTTTCTAATTGGCTCTCATTACTGAGCAATAATTGATGATTCATCTACTTCGCATGTCATGATTAATTCGAGTGTTGTAGCCGCAAAAGGATAGTTGCCCACATAATTTTCGCTCGCATACATTGTTCTTGATCATCGGAACTAATTGGTGATTCAGTTTCAAGTCAGTTTCAACAAATTCTCCATTCGCAAGTCGAAACGATGAATTCCAGTTTATTTATATGCCTAGAGCTAGTGTTCGCAATTTTTAGAAGCCCTACCCAGACTGCGGTAACTTGACGTGGTCTCAGGTCCATTTTTACCAAAAATGTTTGAATAGGTATCTAGGAGTTTTGAACATTTCATCACGTGAAACCCAGACCCCATCAAATAATTGACTTAAAACCCAATTCAGGCGGTTTTTAAAAATAGACTTCGAAGAATCGTGGTTTTTTTAATCGGGTATGGATTTCACTTGATGAAAAATTCAAACGCCTTATCGTAGAAAGCGATGATTCTGAAAATCTCGAGTCAAGATTTATCGTATGCCCTTTGTTCACATAAAATCTCCGTAAGTAATCCCTCTCTTTCAATCGGAAAATCTCCCTTCAAACGGATCATTCTCTCATTTCAGGACGTATACTTTCCTCCATTTCATATTAATCTCCTCGTGATTCACTGAACATTCCTCATTCGCCCTTGCAATCTGAAGGTACGGACTTGTATTTCGGGCCCTTCCGGCTCCCTTTCTGCTATGGTCTATAGGATTCCCTTATTTTTGTTACTTGTAATCCACCTTCGTTTAAACGAACTCAACGGCGTCTTTCTGATGCTCTGGTACAGGGGCCGTCTTTTTTCACATTTTCCCCTTTTGCAGGAGAGGATGAGATCCATTTGAAAGCGAGGGAACAGTAAGGAACAACGAGCTTAACGTCCCAAAGTCCCCTTTGCTTGACACAAGACTGGAAAGAAGATTTCCTCTCCCACTAGACCTTTTCCATTTCTTACTTTTCCTACCAATGGTGCCAAATGTTATGAACATATTCCTTAGAGAGCCATCACGATTTGAACCTTTTCCATATGCCTGCGAAGACAAACTCACAATGAAACAGAATCGCGAACTAACAATCAAAATCATAATGAAAAAAAACTCAAACACATAATCGAAATGGAAAACGAACTCACAATCATACAGGAACAAAAACTCATAGTCAAACAAACATTGAGACAGAATCTCAAACTCATAATCGAACTCACAATGAAACCGAAACTTACACTCAAAATCGCACGCGAAGTCTAACTCTCAATGAAGTAGTAGATCATACTCATAGTCAAACTCGAAGCCAAACTTACCCTGAAACAGAAACTCGAACTCATTGTCAAAAACGAAGTCTAACTCCCAATGAAACAGAAACTCGAACTCATGATCGAAATCGAAGTCAAACTCACAATGAAACAGAAACTCGAACTCACAATCCAAATCGAAGTCAAACTCACAATGAAACAGAAACTCGAACTCATAATCGAAATCGAAGTCAAACTCACAATGAAACAGAAACTCGAACTCACAATCCAAATCGAAGTCAAACTCACAATGAAACAGAAACTCGAACTCAGAATCGAAACCGAAGTCAAAGTCACAATGAAAAAGAATCTCAAACTCATAATCAAACTCGAAGTCGAACTCACACAGAAACTCAAACTCATAATCGAAATCGAAGTCAAACTCACAATGAAACAAAACTCGAACTCATAATCGAACTCGAAGTCAAACTTACAATGAAACCGAAACTCAAACTCATAATCAAACTCGAAGTCAAACTCACAATGAAACAAAACTCAAACTCATAATCAAACTCGAAGTCAAACTTACAATGAAACCGAAACTCAAACTCATAATCAAACTCGAAGTCAAACTCACAATGAAAAAGAATCTCAAACTCATAATCAAACTCGAAGTCAAACTCACAATGAAACAAAACTCAAACTCATAATCGAACTCGAAGTCAAACTTACAATGAAACCGAAACTCAAACTCATAATCAAACTCGAAGTCAAACTCACAATGAAACAAAACTCAAACTCATAATCGAACTCGAAGTCAAACTCACAATGAAACAAAAGTCAACCTCATAATCGAAATCGAAGTCAAACTTACAATGAAACCGAAACTCAAACTCATAATCGAACTCGAAGTCAAACTTACAATGAAACCGAAACTCAAACTCATAATCGAACTCGAAGTCAAACTCACAATGAAAAAGAATCTCAAACTCATAATCAAACTCGAAGTCAAACTCACAATGAAACCAAACTCAAACTCATAATCAAACTCGAAGTCAAACTCACAATGAAACAAAAGTCAACCTCATAATCGAAATCGAAGTCAAACTCACAATGAAACAAAACTCAAACTCATAATCGA